>QJNY01000097.1:0-190204 GCA_004155945.1 Monosporascus sp. mg162
AATTATTTTAAATAAAAATAAATTTTTTATATTAAAATTTAATATTAATTTTTTTAAATAAATAAACGTTAAATTTAAATTTTCGATAATATATTATTTATAAATAAATAAATAAATAAAATATTTAAATTAAACGTTAAAATAATATTTAAAAAATTATATTAATTATTAATAAAATAATTAAATTAAATTTTTTTTATTAATTTAAATAATTTATAATATTTTTATTAACGAAAATATAAATATTTTTTTTATATAATAATATATAATTATTAAATAAAAATTTAACGGCTAAAATAATTATTAAATAAAATTTTAAAATTAACCGCGAAAATTTTTTAAATAAAAACGGTAATAACGGAAATCCAGATAATATAAATCCGTTTATAAAATAAATTACGATTTTTTTTAATAAAAAATAACTTAATATTATAATAAAAAAAAATTAAAAAATTAATTTTATCGAAAAGAAATAAAATTTATTTATTATACCAAAAATAAAACGTAATTTTAAATATTTTTTAAATTAAAATAAAAAAATTTAATAATAAATTTAATTTTAAAAAATTTAATTTATTTAAAATTAATAAAATTATTTTTAAAATTAATTACCGATTATTATTACTTAAAATTATAAAAATATACCTTATTTTTTTATATTTTTTTGCTTAAATTAATATTTAAAAATATTCCGTTTAAAATTAATTTAAAAATTAAAAAAAAAAATAATAAATACAAAATTAAACGAATATTAAATTTTAAAGTAATTAAAAATAACGTTTAATATTTAATTAAATAAAAGAAATATTTATACGAAAAAAATACTTAAAATTTTTTTTAAGTATTTAACAAACTTAAAGAATTTAATTAAAATATTTTACCGTTAAAATCCTAACCGATTGTTTTTAACGTAATTAACGTCGTAAAAAATAATAATTTAATTTTTAAATTTAACTTTAAAACGTTTTAATTAAAAAAAATAAATACTTTTATTATAATATTTATTTTAAAAATAAATTAAACTTGTTTTACTTTTATACGGCGTTATTTTTTTTTAAATTTTTTTTATTTTTTTAATTAATTTAATTTATATTTTTTTTTTTAAATCGTAATAACTTTTTTTTTAATACGTTTTGTTAAAAAGGTAAACGTTTTAATCGCTTAATAAATTTCTGTAATTTTTTTTTTACCGAAAAAATATTTCTTTTTAATATTAACGTAATTTATTTAATTTTTTCTTAATTATTTCTTAATACGTTAAAAACTTATTTTCGATTTTACGTTATTTTTATTATAATCGATTACGTTTTTTATTAATTTTCGATAAAAAATTTATAATTAATACGTTATAAAATAAATGTTAACGATAAATATAATTATTATAATTCGGAATAACGTCCCATACGGTTGAACGGGACATACGATTAAACGGGACACTTTTTGGCACCTTCTAACAACCAATGCAAATAACTCAACCATAACACGTCATATAAATTTAAATCAATCGTATTCTCTTTCGCCCACCGTATCTACGGCTTCTGAACAAGTGCACGCATTATATCAAGGCTTGTTGCGGACGCCATATTGCCATTCCTTCCTGCTAACCCGTCCGCAACCGACCAACTTCAGCAGCTGTCAACAGCAATTCTTTGCCACAACCTTTCTGCTGGCTAAAAGAACTTGTTCATCCTATATAGCAAGTATTCATCTTTCTGGGAAACGTTTGTTTTAATCCTTGAATTACGTAGGTACCGAATTGTTGCGCAATCAAGTCCAACACATCCTATAACACGTCCTGCAGCACATACCGACGCGCCCCACGAAACGCCCCGCGAAACGCCCCGCGAAATGCCCCGCACGGACCCCCCAACACGCCCACGCTCCCAAACATGTTCCCAACGCGTTCTATAACACCTTGTACGACGTATATCTTCAACGAATTGAAGCCGGATTAGAAATGCTCGCGTATTTGGGCTAAGGATTCGGTCGAGAATAGTTATCTAGTCGGTCGGCTTTGGGTCGTACGAAATGGGGGTAATATTGGCTTGGACGCGTTGGGAAGTGGTCGGTTGCGGGCGGGTTGGCAGGAAGGAATGGCAATATGGCGTCCGCAACAAGCCTTGATATAATGCGTGCACTTGTTCAGAAGCCGTAGATACGGTCGGCGAAAGAGAATACGATTGATTTAAATCTATATAACGTGTTGTGGTTGAGTTATTTGCATTAGTTGTTGGAAGGTGCTAAGAAGTGTCCCGTTCAATCGTGTGTCCCGTTTAACCGTGTGGGACGTTACCGATTATATAAAAATAATCAAAATTATTAAAGCAAACGTAATTCGAATAAAAAAATACTTTAACGTTAAAATTTTTAATCGAATTAATTCGATTATTTCGGGATTCCCGTTAATTAGAACGAAATTTTTTTTTTACTTATTTATTCGATTTATTATAATAAATTTAATTAGCTAAAAAAAAATAACAAAAGGCGGTTTCGAATAAAAAGATATTTACCTTTTTTATTTTTGAAATAAAAATTTTCGGAAAAAAAGAATAATATTACGAACTAAAAATTTTTAAAATAAAAATATTCCTTTAAAATTAACGCGAACGAATTTCGGGTAAATTACGAAACTGGTTAAAATTTTGGTAATTTAATATAATTTAGTTAATTTAAAACGAATAAGGTAAATTACGGTAAATTATATAAATTAAAAATATATTTATTAAAAGATAAAAAAATATATAACGAACGGTTTTTTTATATAAATAGTACTTAAATAAATTCGTTTTTTAATTATTAATTTAAGTTTTTAATTAAAGGTATCGTTTTTCGATTAAGGGAAAAGTTTGCAAATTTCTTTAACGAACAAACTTTTAAATTATTTTTCGCCTTATTATTACCTGCAAATCAAAAACCCCTTTCGGATACTGCTTATACCTCTAGGTGGTCGTATAACAGGTTCGTTACATATATTTACATAAACGATAAATGTACCATACATGCAATTAAAAAAGCCCGCGAATAAAAACGCCTTTTAACGAACAAAATTACGAAGTTAAAAAACGGTAAAAGCTTTCGAAATTAAGGTATCGAAAAGCTTTACGAACCAAAACCTTATATAAAGCAAAAAAAGGATTACGAAATTAAATTAAAATTTTTATTCAATACTAAAGCCAAACTTTCAAAGCTATAATTAACTTTAAGGTAGAAAACAACTTTATTTCGCCAGCTGTAGCCGAAAAATATTACATTCTTTAAAGGTACAAATTAAAATCTTACAAATTACGGATAGTTAATGGGAATTTTTCCTAATACAATAACGGACGAATCCTTAAAAAAACTAAAAGATTTTTAATATAAATCTAAAGGTATTAAAAGTATTTTACCTTGGATATCGCCGATATATCAGGTTACGATATTATTCTGGAAATGCTATAACTTAATTTTAACAATTTATTAATTAACTGGAAAACTCGCCAGCTTTTTTAAAACTACGAATTAATTTCTGTTAAAAAAGGGTCCAAAAAAGTTTGCTACATAATCCGAAAAACTAAGGTATCAAATTTTGCCAGTACCATACTTTTAAAGTATTAACGATTCGAACGATTTTTTAAGGATAAAGAAAATTACGAATTATTTTTACATAAATAATAGGATTATTATATACCTATTAAAAAAAAATATTACCCTAAACTTTACAAAATTTATTACATAAATTTAAAAAAAGTAAAGGTTTTATAAAAAAGCATTTAATTAAACCTAAAAAGAAATTACATTCAGCCATCCGAATCCTCCGTAAAATATTTTATACTTATAATACCCAAAATTAAAAACGGCAAACAGAAAATCGACTAAAATGGAAATCCGGTTTATTGACGCGTAGTCGACTATCGACAGTTAAACGATATCACCATCAAAAACGGTTATCCCTTAACTTTAATAAATACTTTAAGGAAAAACGCAAACAAAGCTAAATAATTTACCGCCTTAAACCTTCGAAACGGGTATTACCGCATTAAAATAGCAAAAAAAGAAAAATGGAAAACTACTTTTCGAACGATATACGGGCATTACAAATACCGAATTATACTTTTAAAACTTACTAACGCCCCTATTAATTTCCAACGCCTAATTATAATTATACTTAAGAAATTCCTAAATAAATATATCTTTGTTTACCTCGACGACATCTTTATTTATTCCGAAACGCTAAAAAAATATAAAAAGCATATTTTCCAGGTTCTTAAAGCTTTAAATAAAGCAAATATCCGAATTAACCCAGCTAAAAATATATAGCATATGCAAAAACTAAATTATTTAGGATTTACCCTTACCCCCGGTTAAATTCAAATCCAAAATTCCAAATTAAAAACAGTCAAAAACTGGCCTATCCCTAATAAGGCAACCGTTACCGATATCCGGCAGATCTTAAGATTTACGGGTTACGTACGCAACTTAATTAAAAGATATAAAGATATTATTAAACCATTAACGAAATTTACTATTAAGAAATATATTAAAAAGGAATTTAAACTTTTAAAAAAAGTTAAGAAAGTTTTTCAATTACTTAAAAACAAAATTACTAAAGCGCTAATAATAAAATTACCTAACGCCAATCGAAAAAAACATTTAAAAACAAACGCTTTAAATTATACCCTAAGCGCAATTTTAAAGTAACAAGAAAATAATAAAAAATGGTACCTAATAACTTATTATTTTAAAGCCTTTCGAAACGCAAAATTCCGATACAAAATCTACGACAAAAAGCTGCTAGCGATTATTAACGCTTTTAAAAAATAAGAACCTTTTCTTAGCAGAACTAAAAAACCTTTCGATATTTACTTAAATTACAAAAACTTTATCCGGTTTATAACGACTTAAAAGCTAAATAAACGTTACGAAATTTAAATAATTTTCTTGTTAAAATATAATTTCCAAATTTACCATATTAAAGGAAAAAAAAATATCTAAGTAAATATTTTAAATCGTAAAGGAAATTACGATTTTAAGATTCCGAAACGTCGAATGCAAATGCTGTAACAGATTAAGGACGGTACCTTACGGTTATATAAAATATTAAAGCAACTTACCCCAAAACTTTTAACGAAATTCCGAAATTCTTATAATAAAAAAAAGCAAAAAAAAGTACAACAATTAAATAAACAACTTAAAAACCAGCTGTTATACCGTAACAAAATCTATATCCTTCGAAATTAACAAAAGCAATTCGTTAAAAAATTTTACGAAAATCCGTTATACGGATATTAAGGTATTTTCAAAACTATTAAACGATTACAGGAAAAATACAACTTTTTAAAACTTCGACAAACTGTTAAGCAGGTAGTTAAAAATTGCAATATTTGCAATAAGGCAAAAGCGGCCCGGTATAAGCCTTATGGATTTTTACAGCTTACAGATATTCTAAAAAAAGTTTGGAACATTATTACTTGGAATTTTATTACCGGTTTACCCTTATCAAAAAACCCTATTACTAAAGTTTAATACGATGGAATGTAGGTAATCGTTAACAAACTTACCAAATATAAATATTTCCTACCTTTTAAAGGAAACGTAATAGCAAAATAATTAACTTATGCCTTTATCCGATATTACTTCGATAAACATAAAATATTAAAAAGAATTATTTTAAACAAAAATAAGCTTTTTATATTAAAGTTTGGTATTAGCTTTTTTAAATAGATAAACATTAAGTTTAAATTCTCGACAGCATATTATTTATAAACAGATAAATAAATAAAACGTTTAAATTAAACGTTAAAGCAATATTTAAAAAATTATATTAATTACTAGCAGGATAATTAGTTTAAACTTTTTTTATTAACTTAAGTAACTTATAATATTTTTATTAACGAAGATATAAATATTTCTCCTTATATAGCGGTATATAATTACCAAGCAAAAATTTATCTGCCAAAACAGTTATTAAACGAAACTTTAAAGTTAACCGCGAAAACTTTTCAAATAAAAACGGTAATAATTAAAATCCAGATAATACAAATCCGTTTACAGAATAAATTACGATTCCTTTAACAAAAAATAACCCAGTATTATAATAAGAAAAGAATTAAGGAACTAATTTTGTCGAAAGAAAATAAAGTTTATTTATTACGCTAAAAATAAAACGCGATTTCGAACATTTCTTAAATTAAAACAAAAAAACTTAATAATAAGCTTAACTTTAAAAAGCTTAATCCGTTTAAAATCGATAAAGTTATTTTTAAAACTAATTACCGACTGTTACTACTTAAAATAATAAAAATATAACGTCCCACACAAGTGAGCGGGACATACAAATAAACGGGACACTTTTTGGCACCTCGCAACAACAAATCCAAATAACTCAACCACAACACATCAAATTAATTCCAAGCAATCGTATTCTTTTTCGCGGACCGTATCTACAGCTTCTAGACAAATGCACGTATTATATCAAGGCTTGTTGCGGACGCCATATTGCCATTCCTTCCTGCCAACCCGCCCGCAACCGACCAACTTTAACAGCTGTTAGCAGCAATTCTTTGCCACAACCTTTCTGCTGGCTAAAAGAATTTGTTTATCCTATATAGCAAGTATCCATCTTTCTGGGAAACGTTTGTTTTAATCGTATAATTGCGTAGGTCTCGAGTTATTACAAAATCAAGTCCGATACGCCCTACCATGCGCGTCCAACACGCCCTGCCATAGCCCCGTAAGCAACCCCCGCACGGGCCCCCAACCCGCCCCTAATACGCCCCTTAATGCGTCCTCCATACGTCTACAACACGTTCCCCGACGTATTTTGCAACGTACATCCAACGTATTAAAGCCGGACAAGAAATGCTCGCGTATTTATGTTAAGGATTCGGTCGAGAATAGTTTTTTAGTCGGTCGGCTTTAGGTTATGCGAAATGGGGGTAATATTGGCTTGGACGCGGTAAGTAATAATCGGTCGCGAGCAGGTTGGAGGAGGATAATGGCAACATGGCGTCCGCAACAAGCCTTAATATAATGCGTGCATTTATCTAAAAGCTGTAGATACGGTCCGCGAAAGAGAATACGATTGCTTGGAATCAATTTGATATGTTGTGGTTAAGTTATTTGGATTTGTTGTTGCGAGGTGCCAAGAAGTGTCCCGTTCATTTGTGTGTCCCACTTACTTGTGTGGGACGTTACTCTGTTTTTTATATCTTTTTGTTTAAACCAGCACCTAAAAACGTCCCGTTAAAAACCAGTCTGGAAATCGAAAAAAACGACGATAAGTACGAAATTAAACGAATACTGGATTCCAGGATAATTAAAAACAAAGTTTAATATCTAATTAAATAAAAGGATTACTTATACGAAAAAAACATTTAGGAACTTCTTAAGTACTTAACGAATACAAAGAACTTAATTAAAACGTTTTACCGCCAAAATCCTAACCGACCGACTTTAATGCGGCCAAGGTTACAGGAAATAACGGCCTAATACCTAAATCCAACCCTTCGGCATCCTAATCGAAAAAAAGCGATACTTCCGTTATAACATTAATCTCGGAAGCAAGCCGAACTTATTCTGCTTCTATGCGACGTTATTCTTTTTTCGCTTTTTTTTTCTTTTAATTAATTTAATTTTAGACCTTTTTTTAACATTTCTAAAGCCCTTTTCTTAAAAAGGTCTTATTAAAAACGTAAGCGCTTTAATCTTCTAATAAATTCCTTCGTTTTTCTTTCCGCCGCCTCCTAGTAAGCCAAAAATTTATCTTTAAGTTCTCGCTATTCTTTTTCCAGGCAAGATCGCATTTTATTTACCTTTTTTAACGAGTTCATAATCAAAACGTTACAAGAAGAACGCTGGCGACGAATACAACAGCTACAACTTAAGAATTCGACTGCAAAGGAATAACCGGTTTCCTCGAAACGAACGCAGTTAAAATATAAAAAACCTTTCGTACTAAAACTTTTAATTAAATTAGTACGGTTATCCTTGGAATTTCGCTGGCCCAAACGAAAGTTTCTTTTCTGTTTTTGCGCGCAATCTGACATATTAAAAAATTAGCTAAAAAAGTTTAAAAAGTTAAACTCCGGAAGATTTCCCACCGTTTAATCTTTAAGATAAAGATCTTGGGAAAAGGGAAATAATATTACGAATCAGGATTTATTCTCCCTATCTAAGTAAGGATACCTTACGGTTAAACTTCGGATATGGGTATTTTGGCATTTTAATGTAATCTGGAAGATTTGGTGGATCTGAATCAAATTATACAAATCCAGCAGATTTACGACATACTTATAAAAAACTAAAAGATATATAATAAATAGATTTCTCCTGTAAATAGCACCCACTTAATTTCGCTCCTTAGCTATCAATCTAAGTCTTCAATCAAAAGCAACGTTCTGCGATTAAGGAAAAGTCCGTAAATCTCTTTAACGAACAGATTACTAAATCATTTTTCGCCTTATTATTACCTACAAATCAAGAACCCCTTTCGGATACTGATCACGCTTCCAGGTAGTTGTGTGACAGGTTCGTTACAGGTAGCAGATAATAAAAATATCCAGGTATTCTTTTAGCATATGGTTTATCATTCGTTAAAAGGTTGCTAGTGCGTTGGTTAGTTTTATAAGGGTAATTAGGTATTCGTACAAGTTATATTTCATTTTAAACGCTGTTTTCTATTCGTGTTTTTTTTAATCCGAATTATGTTGTAGCTATTTCGAAGATCGATAGCTGTAAACCATTTTGCTTTTTGTAGGCGATCCTTTATTTTAGTGATTAATAGTAACGGCGTTTTGTCCTTAACGGTAATGTTGTTAAGTTGTCGATAATCCACTATAAATCGAAGCTTTCCCTCTTTTTTCGGTATAAAGAATATAAGGTATTCGGCTAATAATTTGGAACGTCGAATTTATTCCTTTCGAAGCCTGTTTTCGAGGTAATTGCGGAGTGCGTATAGTTTCGCATGGTTTAAGTTGTATATCGAATAAAAAGCAGTATTTTTGCTATCTTTAAGAATTATTTTATGGTTTTATTCGTTATGCTTTAGCAATTTAGTATTAAGTTTTTTGCTAAATAACTTATCGTATTTGTAATACTATGGAAATATCTTAATTATTTATTTTGGTAGCTTTTCGGGTGGTCGTTTTAAATCGTTATTTATTTACTTAAATTTTGTTTTAAGGTTAGCAATAATACGTCGTATTTTTCGATTATGCCCTTTTTTTTAGATATGCCGTATTGCTTTTGGTAATAAGGTTTCTGCCGTTTTTTTATACCTGTATTTGATTATTTTATCGATCGAATGTTAAGATTTTTCGTCGTTTAGTTTATCGTTAAAAAATAAATCGTAATCCATTTTGCGAATTTTCCAGTTGATAGCCGGGTTATACTGTTTTAACTATAGCAAACTTAAAATTAAATCGAAGTTTTCGATAGCGATAACGTCGAAATTAATGGTTTATTTTCTTCCTTCGATAAAGATTTTAAAGTAATCAATTTTATATCGGATTTATCTATCGTCGTAATTAAATATTTGACTTTCGGCGTTTTCGACTTCGTAAAGGTATTTCTTATCCTTTTATGGTAACTATAATTCGGTAATTACTTTTAAGGCGATATAATTACCTTTTGTTGCGCCGCAATTTACAAATGCGGTATATCGCTTATTTTTAATTCGTACTTATACCGTTATAGGTTTTTTTCGTACTATTCGCATCGTATTTAAAACCTTTTTAAGGTATTGCTGTCCATTTTTATTTCTGCCAATCTAGGGCTTTATTATAAGTGGTTTAAGTTTTTTAGGTTATTTTCGAATTGCTGGATTTTTTTTCCAAGTTTTTTATTTTCGTTTTAGATTTATTTTAACTGCTGCTTTTATCAGCGTAACGTTACTATTAAGTATTCCATTTAATTTTAAAACGTTTTTTTAATAATATATTTTAGCTTTAAGATTTTCCAGCTTAAAAAAAAGCGAATTTCTTTTTATATAGCTAATCGCTTTTTTGAGTTTTCCGTAAAGGCTAGCTGAATCCGTAAATCGGTAATTATTTTCTGGCAATACTTTTCCATTATTCTTTAAATTAATTCTTCTTACGTTTGGTAATTACATTATTCGTAATAATATTAGCGCTGATATACAGGGCAATATTTGCCTTTTAGCCAGTTTTTGGTAATTGCTAATTCGTCGATCTTTTCCATCGTTACGGCTTTTCGTATATAGCAATATTATCTTTAGTTTTTTGGATTGCTGCCAGTTCGATTTTTAAAATCGAAGCCTTATTGCTATATACGCATAATTCGTCGCGCGATATATTTTTTCTCATCCTCGTATACCTTGCACTGCGGTTGTCGACAGCTAACCGCGTAAAACTTTCCGTATCGATCGGGTTCTCCTGGGCATAAGTTCTCGTATTATCCTTGGTACTCCTTTAGCCATACGTTAAGTACTAATTAATTGTTTTTCTGTTGTCGTTTCTGCTGTGCACGGGTAGGTAGCTCGTTATTGCTTAGCTTTTTTTATCCTTCGTGCTTTTATAATTATTGGGTAACAGTAAGTCCAGTAAATTTAACTTCTTTAGCCCTTTTAACTTTTACTTAGGTTAACGTTTTCGCTTTTCTTATTTCTTGTCGTACCTTTGGTAAAGGGTTATCGTTATTTTTGGCGCGGATCGTATTAATCGTTTTTCGGTCGCCAAGTTTCTTTTTATGCTGGTTTTTAAGAACTAGAACCTAATGTACCTTTTTCGGACTTTTGCATTTTTGCGTAATATGTCCAAGTTTACTGCAGTTATAATAAGTAAGGAACTTTTCTTTCGACTAGATGGTCTTTAGTTTTATAGGTCCTGGTTAAATTTTATAAAAAGTGGAAAACGTAAAGCGTTTTCGACCTTAATTAATTTTTTGGAATTTGGACCGTAAGGCGAACTGTTTACGTTATTTTTGTTATCGTTTAAACTATCGATTGTCGATATTTATAACTTTAACGATATATTTGTCGAATGCGTTAGGTTGTTCGATTTTAATGATTTCGTTTTTAATATCATTTTTTAGTTTTTTGTAAAAGACGTCGATTAAGATATCGTTTTCGTCGTTAACGTATCTTATCTTAAATATAAAATTTTTGAATTCGACGGCATATTTAAAAGCTGGTTCCTTTTATTTAAGCTGTAAAAAGTTCTATATAACCTTTCGTTTTACGTTTAGGTTCTTAAAATTATCTTTAAACTTTTATTTAAAATTAACGTAATTTTCGAAAAAACTTTTAATAATTATTTTTTAATCGTTTTCCGTATTTTTTAGGTAATTACGTAACGTAAGTTTAAATTAATTTAAAATGTTTTCTTTTAAGAATCCTATTATAATAAAGATTTTGTTAACGTCGTTTTCGATTTTTTCTAATCGTAAATATATTTTGGCCTGGGTTAAAAAGTTTTAAATGCTTTTTATGCTATCGTAAGGTTCGGATTTTTTAACTTTAAGTTTTAAAGTAACGGCTGCTAATACCGAATCGATTGGGGCGGCGGTAGCCTAGGCAGTAAGCTATTAAACGTAGGCCTTAAGCTGCTGGATGCGTTTTTATAGCTGCTGGGTAAAGGTAAAAACGGTAGCTTCGGCGCTGGTCGACATTTTAACAGTATTAAATATTGTTCAAAGTTTAACGGTATTATTAAACAAAAGTTTGCAACGTATAACAATTATAAATTTAATTAATTATTAAACTTAATCGTACGGTTTATATTAATAATAATATTGTAAAAATTTAAATAATAAAACGATAATTATATTTAATAATAACAAATATAAATTTAAGTAATTAATTATTATTGCAAGCTGGTATTATTTAAATTATAGAAAATAATAAGCGTATATATACTTTTATTAGTTCGACCGGTTCCAACCGGTTCGATCTTTTTTTTGATAGTAAAACCCCTTTAAGCCCATCGAATCATTTCGAGCTATTATCCGGTTCGACTGGCTCGAGGCGCCAAGTCCCCTTTTATCTAATCAGGCGTTATGAGCCCATCGAGCCAGTTACGTAATCCTAGAGCCATATCGGAGATGCTTTCCACAACCTCCGACCGTCTGTCAATCGAGCCAAGGCCTTTGGCCATAACACAGGACCCCGGAGTAGCGTTTCTGTATGTATCATACATTTTCGAATTATTCGGAATGAGTTTTGAAGGTCCCAGACTTTCCAGACCAACCTGCCTCCGAAAACCTACATATTTAGGTATAAAACGCAATTTTCGCAAGATTCCTAATTTGTTGTTACTATTTTCACTGTATTTGTTCCGGCAACTAATTATATATAATATCTTTTAATGTTTTTAAAAAGCTTAACGTTTTTTACGTAATTATTACTTTTTATTTAAAAATCTCAAAGTTTATTAAATAAATATATATTTGTTAATTTTTTAAAAACTTAAACGGTTACAGTTATTATTAATTATAGATAAATTTCGTAGTTAAAAGTAGTTATCCCTTTATTAAGTGTGAAAATAACGATTATAGTTAATAAAATTTGATGCCAGATTTTTGGAAAAAATTTCTATTATAATAACACGGTTTTACATATTCGAAATCTTTTTAAAGCTTTTAAATAATACTAAATATAACAATTAACGTTATAAATACTTTAAAGCATTAACAAATAGTAATTAGTAAAACATATAAACTGTACTTTATATATATAAGAAGATTTTGTAATCGAAATATAATTATACATTTCCTAATTAAATTATATTAAAAAGTAGTAAATACGTATTTTAAAATATTGATATTTAAAAACTTAATTCAAGACAATTCGTAATTTTTTTATATTCGATATAAACCTTTTCAGCAGTTTTTATATTAGTAATAAGTAAATAAATTACTTGTAACAAGAATTATTTTAGCGAATTGCTTATTGATACTGCTTTTTACTTTATTATAAGATATAGATAATTTAATCGTAAAATTTCTGGCCTTTTTTTAGTGTTCCGTTATTAATAAACGTAACGCTTGCAGTTATTTTGTAGGTAGCGTTTTAGTAACCTTGCAGTGCTAGTTGTTTTAGCAGTATAATGGCGGCAGCGAGATTCATTCGGTTTTTCGGCGTTTTCGAAATAACTTCGGAGTTCGGTATTGTACGTCCGGGGCATCTTGAATGGATGAAAACTACCCTGTTTCCCATACAAAATAAGCTGTAGAACC
The DNA here is from genome assembly GCA_004155945.1 of Monosporascus sp. mg162. NCBI lineage: Eukaryota > Fungi > Ascomycota > Sordariomycetes > Xylariales > Monosporascus > Monosporascus sp. mg162. Next base: position 13,171 of record QJNY01000097.1, read on the forward strand.
GGGGGGGATGGGAGGGGAGGCCGCGGGGCGAGAGGGGACGGTGGTAATGCAGAGAGAAATGGGGGCTGGGGAAGCGTATGGGCCACGGAAGAATACGTTGGCGTATGATACCGTATCATACGCAAAACAGAACGATTCGGAATCATTCCGGATCATTCCGTATTTTAGAAACCCTACCCCGGCGAGACCCTGAATGGGTATCCGAGTTGCCCTTCCCGTTGAAACGGTCGGCAAGCCGCAAGGTTGAGCCGCAACAAGTGAGGAGTGGGAGGCGAACCAATTGAAAAAGTTCTCGGCGCATTAGCCCAGCCCCCTTGACGTGAAGCGGCCGGCTAGCAATGTGCACCCTCATCCCCGCCTTGGACGCCGTCTCCTCCCATGACATCATGGCCATGGCCCACGCTTGACCGCCTGGGTGACCAAACGGTTGTGATCGGATTGGACGAGCGTCCGTTTTCCCGGTCAGCCGGTCCAGTCCCCGCTGATTCGGGCGTTTATAAACGGTGGGGGTTCACAGGAATGCACCCTGTCCGTTAAACCCCACCCGCCGCTTTTCACCAATGACGGAAGGGCATTGCTCGAAAAAAGCATTCCTTACAGCGCGCCAGGCCGGGTAGATTCTCCTTGGCAACACGGTAGCGGCTGAGGCAAGGACTGCGGCCCCGACATCAAAAAAGAATTTCGGTCGTCAAAATTGTCATGGACTCCCCATCACTTGTATAAAGATGGAGATGCTGCTTCGAGAATACCTACGACGGATATACGGATTGGGTAAGTATGAAATGCCGTGGCAGGTCATTCATCCAAGGTGGCAAACGGAGAACAATGTAGTCGGTTCATGACTACGGTACTATGTACGTTACCGACCGAGCCCAGCGGCGAAGGTGGACTCCACTCAGTTCGGCTCGGAGACCTTGGCGACGGGGCATATGACATGAGAGCCCACTCCGCTAGGCGAATGGCTGATCCTTACCCATTACCCGTGTACGTAAATGTAACAGAGATCTGCGGAACAATATTAGCGACCTCTCTTTCCCAACTTTCGCCTGTCGTTCTTTCTTCCACTTCTCCTCGTCCAATTCAGTCCGAGAAGGTAGGGAGACACCCAAGGTCAAGCGGCATTAGGGAACTGGGTCGGCAGCACGGATATCCTCTGCGGGAAGTACAGTTTGACGATACGCTAGCCGTCAACTCTCAGCACCGCCACCATGCAGTTCTTTTTGAACCCGTTCAAGAAGGAGAAAAACTTTGATGTCTCCGAGGTGTTGATACCGCTAGAGCAAGCGGCCCACCATGGCGGGGGCGGCGATAGTCCGCTCACCGTGAAACTGCTCCAAGACGAGATCGACAGCGATCTCCAAGCTGGTGGCGTCAGCACCGCTTACGACCGTATGTAGCTCCGCATGCGATAGCGTGGCCGCGGCGCGATCTGCCCGGCGGTTAGTTGAATGCGCCCCAGCTGACTCTGGAGCCTATAGGGAAGTCCAAGGTGATCAACAAGGCCATCCAAGACATAGGGATGGGCCGCTATCAGTGGGAACTGTTCGTGCTCTGCGGGTTTGGCTGGCTCGCGGATAAGTAAGTGTGGCACAAGTTAAGTGGTTCCGATGTCGAATAGGATGTGCTAAGTAACCCGGAATTCACTAGCCTTTGGCTCCAAGGGGTTGCCCTCACGTTGACCCCTATGGCGCATGAATTCGGCATTTCCAGCAACGACATCCGCTATACGACGCTTTCGCTGTTCACGGGTCTCTGCATCGGCGCCTCGTTCTGGGGAACCGCCTCCGATATCATCGGTCGCAGGCTTGCCTTCAATTCTACCTTGTTTCTCGCGGGCGCCTTCGGGCTTGCTGCTGGTGGCGGGCCCAACTGGATTGGCACTTGCGCCTTGTACGCCTGCGTTGGCTTGGGAGTGGGCGGCAATCTCCCTGTTGATGGGGCGCTGTTCCTAGAGTTTCTGCCCTTTGCGAGCGGGAACTTATTGGTAAGTCATGTGGTGAACGGCTAAGGAGATGTCTAAGGAACTTTCAAACTAATGCACGATGGCATACAGACGCTCCTTTCCGTCTGGTGGCCTGTTGGCCAATTAATCTCTTCGCTGGGTAAGTTGCCGTCCTCGTACCGTGTATTGCTCAAGTCACAATGCTAACCCTACGTTTGCAAGTCGCCTGGGCCTTCATTCCCAATTACTCGTGCCCCGAAAGCGGCGATGGGTCCGTCTCTTGCAACCTCACCGGTGGTCAGCAGCCTTGCTGCTCAAGAGAAAACAACATGGGCTGGCGCTACTTCATCCTCACCATTGGTGCCTTCACCTTCGTCATGTTCATCCTCCGGTTCTTCTTCTTCCACCTCTACGAGTCTCCCAAGTTCTTGCTCTCGCGCGGTCGGCAGGCCGAGGCTATCGAAGTCGTGTACGGCATTGCGCACAAGAACGGTGCCCGAACTTGGCTTACTGCCGATATCCTGGACAAGATTGGAGGCATTTCGGAAGTCGTCGAAGATGAGAAGCTAAGCACTGCGGAGATCGTAAAGAGGAGTCTCGGCAAGTTCTCGACCGACAGGATTGGTCCCCTATTTCGCGGAAAGAGATTGGCTATCGCGACGGTCTTGCTCTGGTTCACGTGGTCGACTATTGGCATGGGCTATCCGCTTTTCAATGCCTTCCTGCCTCAGTACCTCGAGAACTCGGGCTCCGATCAGCCTACGTCCACGAATATCGTGTACCGCAACTACGCCATTACCAGTATCGTCGGAGTACCTGGAAGTATCCTTGCCTGCTACACGTAAGTCGCTGACAACGTCATTATCGCTGCAGGCCATTTTACCGCACCGAGAGGCAAAGCTAATGTGAACCTCCACAGTGTTGAGATCAAGTATATTGGCCGTAAGGGAACCATGGCTATCGCGACGGCTATCTCCGGCATGTTCCTATTCCTGTTCACGATAAGCGGCAATCCCGATGTGCAGCTTGTCTTCTCGAGCTTAGAGGCACTGTTCCAGAACATCATGTACGGCGTGCTCTACGCGTATACCCCGGAAGTCTTCCCGGCTCCCAACCGCGGCACTGGTACTGGTACGTTCGCCGAGTCACATAGACGAAAATCGGAAGAGAAATGTTGATTACAAGGACACGAAGCTAAGTGAGACAACAGGTATCTCGAGTTTCCTGAACAGAATTGCCGGGCTCTGTGCACCGATCGTCGCCGTACAAGCCGGAGCAGCAGACCCTCTCGCCCCCATCTACGCATCCGGAGGGCTGTTCATGGCGGCGTTTGTGGCCATGGTGCTGCTCCCCATCGAGACTAGGGGAAGACAAGTCTTATAAGAGCCGATCGTCCCGAGTCCTCGGCGATTCTACTCTTTCCTATTATTCTACTCATAGCCCGAGATGGCTTAACTTGCCGGTCGACGAAGGGGCACTAGACAGCGCCGTACCTCTGGACTGGACAACAGTGTATGTGCGCAGCCGGGGTCTTTGCCGTATGCTGAACCCGCCACAGACCAGTACCGACCGAGCTCGAGCTCGACGAGATCATCCGCGACACCCCATTCATCCTCGTGGCGAACAGAGATCACTCCTAGCCCATTATGCCCGCCGTGCCCTCCCCCCCAAATGCGATATCCTCCGCGGGATCAATCGCCTGCTTGGAGGTGCAATGTTAAACGATTCAAGAAGGCCCCAGGGTGCATCGCGCCGAAAATCGTTTCCGTCCCTCTGTTCACGGCTCTGACTACCGATATCCGTCTCAAGTATGTAGGTAACCGGTTTGCCGCGCCGAAGCTTCGATCGGTACTAGGTGACTGAATACTATATTGTGAATGCTTATAGCGACTGCTACGCCGGGAACGGGACTCAGTTACGTCTAAATGTCTTATGAGAGGAGATGACCAAATAGCGAGATGAGAATATTTGACGTTAAATAGACATGAAAATACATTCGAACAACAAGGAATGACATGGAACATTTTAAGGAAGCCCCGCGGTTAGAGTGCGTGTCGTGATTCAGGACAAAAACTGCGATGGTTTCGCCGGCCCCGGAAACGCCCGATGTATAATGCGGGCTCCTAGTTCTGGGTGGTGTAAAACCCAGGAACACTACCACATGAAGTAATGACGCAGGCGCCACTGAGCTGCCATTTCCGAACATTGTGAACCCCCAGGCAACCCGCCTTCCACATCGAATGTCTCTCTAGCTTATGGTTACACACCTAAACATAGGCTACGTATACGGAGGTGTCGATCTTTCAGTTACCCCTATTTACCCCTATCTTAAAGGGGCCGGACACCTTAGCCAAGGACGGCAAGACACTTCGGCCAAATAAGGCAAGACATGGATGGACCTCGAAGGCATCTTACATACACTGGAGCAAGTCAACATACACTCATATCTGCCATGATGGCTATGATCCCAAAATAGCCGAAAAGTCTGTATCTAGTCGCACTAGTCATCACAGGTCAGTTTCAGTACTACAAGCGTTTCCAGTTTGAGTGGGATCTGTTATTGAAATGTCTGCTTCTATGATCAGTTCGTGTTACCGTCATTACCTTTGGAGACATTGTAAGCAATCTTCAGCACGCATAGCACATCTCCTCAACACCACATTGCCACCTCTCTACAGCTCCCGCCCACGACACTTCCACATACCCATTAACCCTTGTGCCGGAAGCCAGTAGCATCAATGTAGCTCTTAAGTTAGCTTTACAATCATCTCCACCATCATCCTAATCTACGAATCTAATTGAGTCGCAACGAAGAGATTCAATGAGTTGGGGGTCAAATTCGGACAACCAAGCAGGATCACCCTGGTCTGGTTGCGTCGATGCTGTATGCTCAAGATCCATGTCGACGGGGAGGGGATCTGAGCCAAAGAACAACGGTTGGTCTTCATGGTGTGCTGATGACATAGGCCCGTCCAGAGTGTCCCCAGCGTCCTGGCCATGGTAGCTCGGCAGGTCTACGTCCGCTATGGATTGCCTCGACGCTGGCCTGACTGTGGCGTTGGGTTCCGGGATTGCTGGGTCTGAGCCCACATCCGCGTTCTGACAGTCATTGTTAGCCGAAGGGATATCTAGTCGCTGAGATGCCCTTTGTAACTCATCCACGGTGGTAAAGCTGAGGTTCGGCTCCTAACCATAATCCATGCTTTCCTTTAGAGTGTAAAAGGTCCCCGGGTACAATGTCTCGTCATTTCCCGTCATTCGCTGTGAATACTCGGCTTCGTGGTTCCCAGTCAGTCCAATGAGCTGGTCAATATCCGGGAACTCCTCATCATCTGCGAGGCTGTCACCGTCATAATGCGTGTCTTCGTTCCCCTCATTTGTGGCCAAAGTGCCAACGAAACTTTCAACTGGATCACGAGAATGCGCTCTCTTGTAGCTCTTCGTCAGTCTTGCGGGGTTGGTGGTATCGCCCTGGGACTTGCGATGAAGCTCCAGTAGCCTCTCTCTTCCTTTTTCCGTTTCCGTGGTAAGCTTCTTATGGGCACTGGATAATTCGTGGACCCCGTCATGGTCGGATTCAATGGACAGGTCAATACAGTCAACGTCGCGAGACAAATCCACGACCGGGGTCTCGCGGTCAGCAATCCCTCTCCTTCTCGAAGAACTAGAAACAGCTGCATCCTCAATCGGGCGCGTTCTCTTCAAGCTGGGTCGAATAGGATTCGCATGTTCCGTTTGAGACTTAGATTGGCTAAGCTGACGCTCGACCTGGAAACCGAAATTCCCACCGCAGTTAGTGAAGCTGGGCTTAGACGTTGTAGGTCCAAGGTCTTTGGCTTGGACATGTCTAGCAGTTGTGCCGCGGTGCACCCCGTGTCGAGATTTCGGAGCGTCCACAGAGTGATCCTCGTCGCCATCCTCTTCGCCGGCCTCCTTCGTCTCCTTGCGCTGCGGTGGGCGCCGTGGCTTGTCAACCCCCTCGTGACAACACTTGTGTGAACAAGGCTTCCCAGATTTTGTAGGTGCCCCATTCCGACAGTGGTGATGACACATCCACTTCCCGTTCTTCATTTTCCGGGGTTCAGCTGTCGGTGGAGGAGGCTCTTGGGACAGGAGGTCATCGATGAAAGGGTATTCATCATCCACAGCATCCACAGCGCCGGCATTCTCATTGGATCGAACACGCCAATCATTGAGAACGGCAGAGTCCATGGCATCCAGCATGTCCGCATCGTCGACACCTTCGAGGTCCAGATCGCCGTCCAATAGGTCAACCTTTGGTAGCTCGCGGCGTGGCCGGGGAGCACTGATACTATTAAACGCCGAGCCGGGGATTTGAGGTTCCAACGTCTTCGTGACCTGTGTCCCGACTATCTCTTCGCAACTAAAGTAGCACGATATAACTTGGTTTGGGCCGCTGAGCGCCACAGGAAACCGTAGATCCAGACCTCGGGCCGGATCGAGCTTCTTGATGTTTCCGCGCCAGAAATAGGCCAGGCTTCCGTCGGAGACCTCCGCCATGAATGTCACGGATGGGACTTTACCATTCCAGCTTGGTGCGCGCTTGGTATTGCAGTGGCCGAGGCTAGCTTTTACCATAACCGTGGTGCTATTCTGGGAACCAGATTGCCGCCGTCGCGAGTCGGTCATTTCGACTCCAAGAGTAAGGCGGGGGAAATGGTCGAGGGTCTTCAAGAGGTTCTTCCCATACGGTGGGTTCCGGCTTGCTATTCTTTCGATCTCGAGGAAGTCTTTGTCTGCTACGCCTATGACAGTACGTACGCCATGGCCGACCCATCTCCGTACCGCAACTGGACCGAAACCTGGGATTTGACTCAGTTGCGTTGGCTTATTTTCCCATGAGTTAGCCGCAATGGCGCGAGCGAGCTCAAGACCAACTCGAGTACCGACACCGTCCCCATCATATGCTTTGCAGTCGACAACACAACGTACGAGGCGGTTTAGCCCGTCGAAGATGGCGTTCTTCTCACAGCCGATCTGTCTCTTCAAGTGGCCGAACTCCTTGTCATTTGGCAATTCCACCCCACCAAGGTAGACTTGAACCGTCAAAGAAACCTTGTGCCATGTCTGAGTCAGCGTCTCCCTGATCGGATGAAGAATAAATGGGGACTGGTTAAGCGTCCGGAACAGAGCTCTCTCGGCAGGCTTGAACCTGAATTCCCTGAATTCTTCCGCCTTCGAGACGGTGGTAAGCTAATACGCATGTTAGACAGTCCGTGAAGGAGCTAATGCTTCTCAGACTTACCATTTCTTCTAGGTTCACGCCACGGGGAATTGTCAAGAGTAGTTTCATCGTTTCGAATCGCACCATGTATCGAGACATGGCGTTACCGTACTCGGTGCATCCGAACGGCGCGTGGGTGATGAGGCCATATTGTTGCAGACTCTTGATGTCGCGCTCACACCATTCTCCCATACGTTCATCTGCACCAGCAGCGCTAATGACATCCTCAGCACCGTAGCGGCCTGGCTCTTGGCGCATGCGGACACTAAGGAAAGTACCACCAATCCATTTCTTCGCTGTAGCGATATCTTGGATGGTACCGAGGCCAATCTCAGAGTTCAAGTGCTCTACCAGGTTCCGGTGAAGGGTGCTCTCGAGAGTTTGCTCGCCTTTGATCATCGTGTTGTATCGGTTGACCTTCTCTCTTCTCGTCATGATAATGGCAACGGCACTCTTGTCAAACTGGGGACGGCCGGCGCGCCCGAGCATTTGCATAACCTCTAGATCCGAGTATTCTTGCAGCTCGCCATCAGAGTAGCCCATGGTCCCCTTCAGCACCACGGTATGGCAGGGTAGGTTGACACCGACAGCCAACGTTGAAGTGCAGCATATAACATGAAGCTGCCCACTGAGGTAGTGTTGTTCGACCGCTACTCTGTCCTCCAGGTCGAGCCCTGCATGGTGAAATGCAACACCATAACGGACGATCTCCTGCAGATCCCTGTTGATGACGGGGATTCTGTTCGAAGGCGCGGGCCAGGCCTTGTCTGCAGTATTGCAGGCCGACCACCATTCCGCTAGGACCTTTGCTGTGCTCTCGCAAGACTTTCGGGTGAAGCAGAAGACCATGATAGGTTTCTTCTCCGAGTGTTTACTGAGCAGCAGATTCAACTTTCCATCAAGTGACTTGTCGAAGATGAACGCGTTTGGCGAGCCGTCGTATCCGTACACGTACTTCTGCAGTTTGACTGGGCGCAGCTCTTCGCCAAAAGCTTCATGTCTGGCAGGCTCATGCTGGTTGGCGGCATCTCGACCAAGCCACTTTGCGATGTCCTGAATATTGGGCACAGTGGCGCTTAGCGCGACGAAGCGAACGTCGGCTCTAATAGTTTTCATGCGCGAGACGACCGCCTCCAATGTCGCACCCCTAGGATCGTTGAGAATATGAACCTCGTCAATGAGGACGAGACGGACCATATCCAACAGCTTTCGATGATCAGACCACTTCCTCGTAACGGAATCCCACTTCTCAGGAGTGGTGACGATAATGGAGGCACTACCGACGAGACGAGCCTGAGCTTGGGACGTGTCACCAGTAATTTCGATGCAGCGCAGATTCATGTGGCTGAACTTCTTCTCCCAATCTCGAGCCCGCTCGGCGCAAAGTGACTTGGTGGGCGCCTGATACACGATCTTGAAGTTCTCACCACCGGGGCTGCCGACGAGCTTGCAGATGGCCAACTCTAAGATGGCGGTCTTGCCTGAGCCAGTTGGCGCCGATATGACCACATTCTCGTTTGTGTCGTATACCAGGGGAAGGCATTTGGACTGGACGGCGTTGAAAAGCCGGTAGGGGAATATAGCACGAAAGCGGTCGGGCAGAGCCTGTCGTGGATCGACTAGCTGAGTGTTATTGATTATGGGGGGGACGTTGCGGGCACGATCAAGATGTAGCTGGAGATTGTCACTCCATGCTTGTGATCCAGGAGGCCGCGTCGCCTTCTGAGGCGGTCTTTTGAGGCTAAGTCTCATGGAAGGGCTCGAATTGCCGAGTTCGGATGAAGAGGACTGGGTTATCGAGGAGCCCCTGGGCGTTGATTTGTTTGAAGCTGCGGACGGAGTTAGTAAGGCAAATAGGATCACATGGGGAGCAGAGGGACCAACATATAAAGTACGGTGGTGTGGCCAACTGGCTACTGGGCTGAAGCTCCTTGGCCTTCTGGGACCCATCTTGTCCGAATGTAGGTTGACTGGCCGGACTCGGGCGAAGTCTGTCGATATGGATGAGATTGGTCGTAAATGGCGACTGGTAGTCAGGGCCACGGGGAGCAAAGGGCCTGAAGTGGTGGCTAGCATCGCCAAGGGTGCGAGTAGGCCGGCTTAGAGGGTTGCTCAGAGATAGTGAAACGCGGGGCTCGCGGCCTTGATGACGAGAAGCGGGATTGGAGCTAGAGCTGGGCAGATAGTTCGACGAGTTCGATTGCTGGGGCCGACCTAAGACTTGACGATCTGTGATTTAGTCAGCTGGGACTCCTGCCGAAGAAACCAGGTCCTAGAACCAGACATATGAACACAAGCTCACCGAAATCATCGAGGTGCCGGTCATCGACTCGATCCTCGTCCAAGGGGTTTAGTTTCTCGCCTCCTTGGACATTCAAATCTTCCGATGGAAAGAAACGAGGTCGCTGATAGCCACGAGTATGGAAAAGATCGCCTGTATGGTTGATGATGTTCTGCATATGTCCATCCTGGCCAACTCTGTTTGGAAAGCCATAGATGTGGCTGTTCTCGGTGCCGGCTTCGCTACTCTCTCCAGACATTTTGTTCTTGACAAATTTCGACCGCGGGGGAGGGGGGCAAAGTATGGGTATAAATGGCGACCACCCGGACTACAACAAGTGACAACAATACTACTATTGGGCCGGGATGATATTCCGAAATAATGAATGAAAGCCTGAAGGCAGCTGCACCTCATCCAGGGGTAACGATGGAAGCACAGTTACATTTGTCTGGGAAACATCGTAAGCGAGGGGTTGGCCATAGGTAGGAGGGAGGGAAGTATCGCTGGTGAGGTTGAAATGACGAGGAGAGGAGAGAAGCGGAAGAAAGGAGGCGACGTTTCAAGGTCTTCGACTAGCGTTCCAACTGTTGCCTGCAGTCGAGATGGGAGAATCATGAGAAGGCACGAGACACTTCTACCCAGCTGCTCCTTCCATAACGCTAGGTCAAAGGGGGAAGAGGGGGGAGTTCAGTTGGCGTTCGGCTCTCGTCTCCCGTTCTATCGGGTACAACGGCATCACAAGTCACATGCTGCTTTTAAGATGCCAAACTTTCCTGTCCGGGATTGATGCAATTTAAGTCTATTGTAGTGGTTGACTCGAGGGAGAAGCCGAGTATATTGCTTTATTTAGGCGGTTACCTGGTAGGATGCCGGACCGCCCGCTCGGTGCCTGGGCCCTCGAACGTCGGCACCGGCGTACGGAGAAGGTGCGTACCTGGTTACGCATGAAGCGGCGATGGGCAGTCCTAAACCCGGCACTCGGCCTTGATCTCGCATCACCAAGATCCACTTCCGGTACCTCATCACGGAGAGCCGACGGAACCGGAGAAGAGTGGTATGCAAAGTATGCATAGGATCTATTTCTTTCAAGAGATGATCCGAGTTCGCACTCTCCGCTCTATTGTGTTTTCCACACCCCCCTTGCAGATCTATGTTCTTAGGGTAGCTGCTCTTGCATTCGTCCGCACATCTCCCGGAGTAGTCACCCTCGTCTTTGGCGGTAGCTCAATATCCTGCACACCAAACCTTCCCGTATGCGTTGGGCCCAGCCCAATCTATATACCGTTCACATGTGTATCGAGCACCGCGACTCAGCTCGGCGCTTAAGAGATCCAGCGGGTCGTAGCCACAGGTAGCTAGCTGTTCATTGCTCAAAAATTCTCCCAATTTCAGCCCGCATCAGTGCTCTGCATTCATTCATCCCGTGTCTTCCCTCTCGCCGACGGCACACGAACATGGTGTCGTAACGGCGATGCCGGCCGCGAAGTCGAGAGACCCATTGACTCCAGGGGATCCGGAACGCTCAGGTTATTGTCAGAATACTTGGGTGTGTCCGCTGGCTCGATCGTCGCCTTCTCGAAGCTGGCGATGTGGATCGGCGGTGGCCTGCCGCGCTTTCGATCCGGCCCGCTATACAGGAAAGTTGACACCAGAACAAGCACGGTACCGGCCAAGAACTAGACGTACAGATCGTCAGCAATTTCTTCTTGGTGGGTCTTTGGCATCGAGTAGACTTACTGTCAATGTCACCTCCACGTCGAAGAACACGACGCTGAACAAGAAGCTGATGACAATGCTAATACTCGTGGCGAAGTTCTTGGCGATATTGTCGGCATAGTTGATGCAGAGAGAGACTAGCACGCCGCCGCATGCCTGCAGAACGATCAACGCCCACACAATCCAGTTGTAGCCCTCGAAGAATCCATGCTTGGCTATCTCCTCGCCGTCCTTGAAGACGACGCCGATGAACAAAGCGGGGAAGAGCGAGTAGAACGCCAGCTGGATGTTGCGGATCCACATGGACACCGACGTGGTAGGATCCTTGAGCACTTTCTCGAAGTAGACGCCCGTCAGGCCCGAAATCACTGCGCCAAAGAGAACAGCAGAAAGACCAATCGAATAGTTCATGACAGGCGCGAAGCCCTGGTCCTCTTCGATGCCCTCGTATGTGGCCGAACGTTTCGTTAGAGCCTTGCCGACTTCGGCCAAACCGTCTAAGCTACGCCTGGTGAGATGGTCCGCGACTTCGCCCATACCGCTAGTCGCCTGTCCCAGCTCGTGCACCGACCGCGGGAAGAAGTGGTCGGCCATGTCTTCGAATACGAAGGTGTCACTAGAGTCGGAGGATGGGATCGACACGATGGAGACACCGAGCGTTAAGATGACGAGCGATATCCACCGTTTCGTCGTGAGGGGTCGGCCGAGCATCGTCACGGTGAAGAGAGCCGTCGTGAGGATCTATAACGTGGGGTTAGCAAGCCAGTACGAAACCCATTGCGCACCATTCTGTTCTGGCGTTCCGAGGAGCAACCCAAATACCTACCCTTAACTGATATAAGACCTGGAAGTGAACAGGATCCAGGTTGCCTACTCCCACGTACTGCAGCGTGTTCTGTAGAGTGTAGAGCGTCGCCGGAACAGCCAATTTCCAGCTATCGCCCGAAAAGACTGATTTGTATATCTGTCTGAAAACTGCGGTTGCAGGTGACATGGGAGCTAAGCTCTTCGAGATCTCGTATATGGCGAAGGTCAAGGAGACAGCCAGCTTGAGGACCTCGGTCAGAAATATGGCCGTCGAAGGGAAGTATCGGTGATCGCCGCTCGGAGGCATCATGCGAGAATAGTGCATGAGCAGGATAAGGGCCGAGTTTTGGAAAGTAAGCTAACAGGGTTTAACTATCATATCAGCACACCGCATCTCAAATGCTTCCTTCTTCTTCAAATCAGCCCTTAGAGATGGCGACGAAGATGAGGTGCATACCGTGATCAAGGAAGCCTGCTTCATGGGCACCCCAAACAGCGTGGGCCCTCCAGCGCTGGGCGGTGGTCCATCGAGGAGAGCCATGGCGGAAGATCAAGAAGTGGACCAGAGTCGAATATCAGTAGGGGTTCAACCGTGGCCGCAGGCAAGTCGGGATCAGTCCTCGTGGGAGATGAAGTTGTCGGGTGTTGTATGAAGTAGATATCCAGTTATTCGATCACGAAACTCTGATCGCTGTCTTAAGAGAACTAAGTATCTTTTAAGTGGTGACGTCGGCTGGATTTTGGAACACCCCCCCGTGTGGTGGGTCAAGGCAAAAGCCGCTCGCTACAGTAGCTCACTGAGCAAATGTGGTGTGAATGCTGCCAGGATCGAGCAATGCAGTCTTGCACCCTTTAGACACAGTACTCAATACTCTAATCTTAAGTAAGTACTGGTGTTAAGTAAGGAGACTTGAACTTGCGCCGTATCGTACTCGTTAATCCCAATAAATTAATATAAACTTGAAGAAGGGGGGGAAAGATGACGGCGGTGCCCCTGGATTTTGCTTCCCCAAGAATCCTGTTACAGCTGCATGCAGCGTCCACATCGGGGTGGTGGGGGGCGCACGGGTACAGCTACCATTCGCTGGAAGGTTTGCTATGGTCCCGGCACTGGTATTGGTACTGAAAAGAGCAGAAATCAACCCATACAAGGATGTTTCACGTACTAAGTTGGATGAGGCCGTTACCAGTACGCTGTTTGGTTTACATGTTTAATAGGGTAGAGATGCAGCTTGGGGAAATAGCAGATCACCCGCAACAACGTCACCTTGGACATCATATAATGCGTGTACGTAGGTTGGTAGGCAGGGGAAATATCTATGGATGTGCCAGAGGTTGGGCTATTTGTATTTGAACAGTTGGTAGGACTACCAGAGCTACCGTACTACCGTAAAGTTGGAGCTCAGCCAAGCGAAGTGATCGATGGTATACCTATTATCAGTCGTGCATGACCTTTCCCCAATACAGCGACACTTTTTGGGTTAGGTACTTGGAAGTGGCTGGATTTCTAGTCACCTGTTTTACCCAAGTCTGCCGAGTATGTACGTGATGGGCGACGTTCATTGCTAATTGATGTGTATTCGCAGAGAGATGGGCTGCCCGATAGCCGATGCCACAGTCACACGCCCTTGATTAGCCCACTTGCAAGCAGCCTACATACATCTATCTGTGTAAGTGAAGAAGCCATTCTTACAGCCGGGCCGCGGTTGCTGCAACTCAACCCCGAAATTCCAAGCCGGCTTAATAAAACCAGACTCGCCCGCCCATGAGCCCATGATCGCCGCGCCGTTGGGCTTATGTTGGTAAGGGACAGAAAAAAAGGAGGAATGTGGTCGTGTACTGGAAGTCAGACCTCCTCCGACTTTCCCCCAGCTCGACGCCCCAGATTGGCCCCAGTCATATGCCCTGCTGTACCAAGAGAAACTCCATCCACCGTGCAAGATCTGCATGTGGCGCCCGCCGCTGACAGGGCCCGACTAGGTAGCTACCTACTGCAAGTCATTCATCTATCATCAGCGAGGCCAGACACCAATTCTCCTTGGCCCAAGCCAATGTGCAAAAAACTCGGTAACCGGCCCCATTGCCTGCCCCACTTGCGTGAGATCCTGTTGCTCCGTACAGTAAACTCTATCCACCAATTGGTGGCTTCTACGTGGTCGTGGTGGTTGTCAGGCGTCATACAAAGTGCTATCTGAGCCGCTTAGCTTATGAGCATAGCACAAGATCTATACTCAGTTTCATCAGGCTCGGCCAGAGAGATTGCTGCTTCAACCTGAGTAGGGGCAATTCTGCAGCAACATGTAGTCATTATCCGGGACGGATTGACGGCGAAACATCGTAATAGACTGTAGCGCCGGGAGATATATTTCATTAATACATTATACAAACATGACGACCAAGTTCCAATGATCAACTATCACTGACCAAGAGTTGGCCTTGCGAGTCTAAATGACCTTTCCCCATGGAATGCGGCGAAGCTCACCAACCATGCTCCTTGAGTAGTCCCAACCGATGACCGCTTGCCCGCCGCTTCCAGCGGGCCGCCGCCGGATCATGCCCAGTTCCCCTTATCATCATGTATATTTCGAGGCCATTAAGCTGTGTCCGTCACCCCTGGACCGTCATATTTATACGTAGAGAGTAGTAACATTACAATAAGATAGACAATGTCCGTCCCCAGTCAATGGACCATGGACGTGGTATGCGTAGAAGATCGGAAGGGGATGTCCGGAAAAGAAGGGAATAAAATAATGCATAGATATGCTCTCCGACCCGCTCCCTGGCCCAGAAAGTGCAACCAAGTTGATCGTAAGCGAGCATTCTCGCTCGTATCCATTATGAATGGGAGGGGGATGGAGCGATACTAAACGTAGGGAAATGTCGGCGTTGGTATTGTATGTATGGCCCGACTAACTCGGCATTTGTTTGGAAACCCCATTCGACATCAGAGCCCAGAACAGACGCTACATTATCCCTTTTTTGTGAAACCTTCACAGATAAGCTACTGCGGACAAGGCGGATCGATACGGTAGGTAGTGCATTTCCAAGACTCAATCATCGTCGCCCCAATACGGTATGGTCGAGTCCATGTGCCCGACGGCGCTCAACCTGACGGCGCTCTTCTTGCCTTTAGCATAGCCACTGCTGACGGTTTCCTTCGATGGATCCTTTTTCTGGTTCGCTAAGGAAGCGGAAACCGGGCTATCCGGTCTCCCTGTCTCCTTCTGCTCCCGTGCCGCCCAAGTGCTGCCGTTGGATACCAGATACGCCGCCGGGGTCGGGAAGGCATCGAAATCGATCACGTCATCATACTCGTCTTCGTCGTCATCAACGTCGGCGTCGGGATCATCATCCGACTCCCGCTCGTCCTCGGACACCTTCTCCAGCTGGAGTAGCGGAACCACCGCAGCGGTGCCGCTACTAGGGCTCATGGGGCTCAAGTCTGGGCGCGGGCGGTGCTGTTGTTGGCCCGCGAACCCAGGTTTGCCTAAGCCCGGCCGTACTACCCTCGACCGCGGGCGGCCCTCGCGCTGCTGCTCGTATCGGTATTCTTCCTCGTCAGCCACCGGATTTAGTCCCAGGGCGTCACAGCCGTTCTCTAAAGCGGTGGCTGGGCGTTCGAGGTAGAGGAGCACACGCTCGTGGCGCGCTTTAGCCTCCGCCGGGTCCGGTACTATGGCCGACGGTTCTCGGTCTCTGGGCGTCGTGTTGGGCGGCGCACTCGTGCTGCGCAATGCCTTCAGTTGCTCATGCGTAAGTCGCTGGCCGTGGCCGTCTTCGTCAGCCTTGCTGTTCGAGAGCGAGCTTCTCGTAGAGGACAATTTCGATAGTTGTCCGCTAGCACCGCGACCACCCGATCCCTCCTGTCTTCCTCCAACGCTCGGTGCATGTTGGCTATTTCTAGCAGTGTCGCTTAGATCTCCGCTTCGAACACTCCCCTCGCTTCCTCTGCCTTCGTCCTCGAGTTCGGCGATGACGTTCTTCCGCATCCTCGCTCTTTTCTTCCGCAGCGCAGCAAGAAGCATCTCCTCCTGCCTGGTCACGGCCATAAAGCGAGCATTGTTAGACTCGCCGTCGCTTGCCACAGAGTCCTTCCGTACTGATTCGGGCGATCTCAGGTAGAACTCAACACTGTTCGCAGACACTGGTGACATTGGTGGCGTAGGTTGATCCGAGGAGCGGGAGTACTGCGAGGAGCGGGTGGCTGTGCGCTGGAGAGTCATCCCGTGATGTTGGTTCGACATCACTTCTATGGAAGAGACGAGCGTAGCGGCCTCTGCTGTCGAGGCCAATGGACGAAAGGAAACTGCCTTTGCTTCGCGGACAGTATACTCGGAATCACGGAGCTGGCCATACTGTGCATATGAATTCGTTGTCCTTGTCGATTGATCGGAGAGGCGAGAAGGCTGGGGTGATGGCGTAGACGTCTGGGACGCCGAAGCCGCGTTTGTAGACGCTTGGTTAGAACGAATAGTGCTGTTAGACCGCGTGCGAGTAGTTGGTGCTTTAGATGCAGCGTTAGGAATAGTAAGATAATCGTTAAGCTGTGCAAAACCGGACATTTGACTTTTGTTCGATGCTCGCGATTCTGTAACTGATTGTCTCGTAGAACCTGGTCGTCGGTGACGTGTAGACACGCTAGAACCGTCGTGGAAGCTCTGCTGTGACGTAGGCGATGACTTGGCCGCGGATAGAATGCCATCCTCGTCCGAGTCGGAATCAGATAGAGATAAAATGCTCGTGATTTGCCTATCAGACTCTAAGAGGCTTTTATCAGTCCGTGATGCCTTCGACGTCCTGGTGAAGTGACTCGATATGCTCGATGCATAGTCATTCTTCGTCGGCAGATTTGGAGCTTGCCCGAGAGGTCCGGTAGTGCCGGTTGCTATTATTTCGCTGTCCTGCGAGTTGCTTCGGTTACGTGCCCAGTTCACCCCGGGTCCTTTAGGGACGGGCTTGGACGGCGCCGTCAGGGGGGCGAAAGGCCTTCGATCCGAATTCGATGATTCATCCCTACTCGACTCCAGCACGAGATCGGACTCCTCCTCGTCGGGAAACTCTGCGTACATGTCGAACATTTGCTCGTAATGGTCGTACAGCTGACGAGCTGTATTGTCGGTGGCGCGCAAACGGTTTGATCCTGTCGACGACAGATTCGACCCGAAACCTCCCCCTGGCGGTGACTTCGCAACGTTCTTAGGAACGTGGTAACCTTTGTCATGCGACTGCACCGATTCCGAGTTTAATGAAACTGCAGAGCACGATTCAGTAGCATGATTGTTCCGAAGAATCGGCCCGACCTGAGATATTCTCGACCGCTGCTGCTTACGGCCCTTGCCTGTCAGCAACGAGAAGTCCAACCTGGACGGCTTCTTCTTGCTATGCGACCCATCGGGGAAAGCTCCATCTACATCCAGCAGTGCCTTGGCCTTTGCGGGGAGCCCACGAGCTATAGCGGAATTCGATGTCTGCTGGGAAATAGAGAGTGGCATGTTCGCTTTCTCGTAATGTGTATGGATAGTTGAGCTCGACTGCCGCCGCCGGAGACTGGACGCATCTGTTGTCGCATCTACGTAGTCAGTCCTGAAGGAGCCGGTCGACTTCTTCCCTTTCAAAGTCGTTCCTTGAGAACCATGCGCACCCCGTAAAGCCCAGGGGATGACCCCAGATTCATCTTCCCAAGCAGCATGACCATAGTTCCTCTCTGCAGCCTCGTCATGTTCCTCCACAGCGCCATGTCCTTTATCATTCGCGGCCTGGCCGGCAGAACTTTCTGATACCGATACGCTGATACCGCCCGTCGACCATTCATCCCACGCACGAGAATTGCTCTTCGGTACCGTCAACGAGCCGACATTAATCTCGCCGTTCCCCAGTATCTTCTGCGCTTTGGTGAGAGGCGTCGAAATAGTCGGTAGTTCCTTAGGCTTTCGCCTCGGTACAGGAAACGTGAACTTGGATTTGTGGCCCATTCTGACAAGCAAACGGGCCTACCTGAATCGCGACACCATCGACCAGCTCCCCGTACTCAGAGAGCGCAAACTCGGTGGCCAGTCGAAGTCACGAAAGGTTATGTTCTCAGGTCTCTGTAAAATGCCCACTGGAGCACTCTTGACAGAAATCCTAATGTTCTCGCCTAGTTCCTGTGCGAGTAATTGGAGGCTTAAACAGAACTGCTGGTGCTAACCCCGTGCGAGTTGGTAGATCGCCGAAGGCTTCATGTGGGGTTAAACGAGGAGACGGTGTCGCGAGTAGCGCGGCCAAGCGTCACCGTTCATTAAACGACCTGCCTTGGTTAATGCAGACACATCGTCGGCACACCGACTTGGAGGGCCTCGTCGATATCAGTCAGCTTGAGGCAATCCAGGTACTTCCGTTAGAGGAAAAGGGTGTATCGTCAGATCCCAAGACGGTTCCACGTTCTTCGAACCATGTAAGCAGATTGTGATCTGACTGAGTCGCACCAGCATGCCGAAGTCAGGAGGTCATTCCTTTGCGAAGGTTCCAGATGATGGCTAGAGTACAGGATGAATACTTGGGGTCAGCGTTAGAAGCAGGCTGGCTACCTCTGTGAAGACAGCCGTTCCCAGTAGTAGGGAATAGCAAGTGGGCAGTAGTAGATATTGTGCAGAGCAAAATCTCGCTTGAGTCCGAAAAACAGTAGCTAGTAAAGCCTGCCAGCAGCCCACTCAAGCCACCAAACCGAACAGTGCTGGGCTGGTGGCTGCTGACTCGCAGAGAGACACGCGATCGGTGACAGGTAATGGCTCTTTACTCAATGGGGAAAGCCTAGCTCGGCGGGGGGCCCCCGACGCTATCAGCCACCACGAGGCGGGCGATCCGCCACGGAAAATAAAAGAGAAGATTTTGATGAAAAGGGAAGCAGATCAACAGCAAGCCTTTTTTTCCTCTGAGTCCGAGCACCCTATGACTTAAGTTTATCTATATGGATACGGGCCGGGCTGGAGAAGATTTATTCCGTTTCCTACCATCCCGTCCCTTCAACTCAAGAGAAAAAGAAGCACGTGATTCAAGGGATGAATCAGTTGCCATTAGATTCCCTACCAATTTCCAAGGCTAGATGTAGATCTGTCAGCTACACATTTAACTATTCCGTACTTGTTTACGATGCCCAAATACTTTGTAATTTCACGACTTGGCAAAACTTGGTGGGACTAGTATTTACATACGTACTAGCATCACATACTATTTAGGTCCAGCTGCGAACTTGGTCCAGATGCAGCCTAGATACGACATGCCTGTGGGGGGATATTGCATGGTGCGCACACGAAACTCCTGTCACGAATAACGTTTATTGATCTATCGGATGTCGCCCAACGGTTTGATCAACAACATCGTGTATCTTTAACTGCCAATTTCTGTACACCCTCTGCATGCTCGCATTGAAAAGACGAACCCGATAACAAGTCAATTCCCCAACATGAAACGCTCGCTGCCAGATGGGAGTCGTCAACAACACATCCGGGCCGCTCAGCCGACATATCTACTTAGTACACATGTATATCTACCCGATTTGGAGCGACGTAATGTATCTCCCCAGCCGCAACAAACCCTTTTCTTAGAAAAAGAAAAAAGGATCTAATACAGCCAATCGAATTATATACATTCAACGTTTTATGGGGTATATTTCCGTTTCGAGTTAGCTTTTTTCGCCCTCCTGTCACTGCAAGGTTTTGTGACAGCTTGGGGAGATAGCGCGTACTAAATCCCCTTCAGCTGCCAGGGGAAAGCTTGATAAGGTGTCCGTAGCTGAGATGCATTTGAAGCTATATAACTACCACGTAACATTACGTACGCGGAAATAATGGTGGCGGAAACTAGCGCTGCATTTACGAAGACGTAAACCGCTGAATTTTCCCATTCCAATAGTTCACGAAATAGTTCCTCCAATAGCACCGGGTAAGACTCCATTTGCTCGTATGGGGGTGGGAAAAAGGGGTTGATACTGCAAACATCCACGCAATGTTTTCCCCGTCGCATCCACAGAAGCTCTCCAAACGCGATGATTTAATTCCTCCCATGATGTCTCTCGTCATTTGCGGCAGTGGGCATATTATGACTAATTGGCAAAGATATGAACTATCGCCTCGTCCACAGCACCGTCGCATTTGGCACTCCCATTGCTCGCAAGGCATGATGCCTATTAGCTGGCTGTGCCCAATAAATTTCGACTTGTCTCACTACACGAGACAGAGTCCCAATGCGACGCAGTAAAACCACACCAGGATCCCGTAGCGTTGCACCACCATCTACTGTGTATCGTTAGACGCCAGACTGTGTTGGGTCTTAGTCATCAGTACGCCCAGAATGGAGAGTAACGCATGAATAACAATCACTACCTGGCCCTCGTCAAAATTCCTTGGAAAACTATCGTCCCATTCTTATCGAAAACCCCTTGCAATTCTGCGGCGCTGGCACCACCCAAGGAACAGGGCGCCTTGTTCGGCTTACTCGGAGGACCTTTCTTTCGGCAGGCTGACCGCCGCTTACGTAGCCAGCCAGCCAGTCCAGTTAGGCAGAGGATGTATGCGCCCTCCCAACTCCACTCGCGAATATCGAGAGATACTGTCATCCCCGCATAACCCCAGAAACAAGAGCGCTCACGGGCTTGCGGCGAGTTTGCCGCAAGCTCGTCTAGTAAGAAAGTACGAGCTTTAAGCAGGCTGCCATCCGTGATGTAACGCTACCGCCTCGGCGGTTGAATTTGGAATGCATGCTTACTCGCCTTGAACAGTCCTCCACCTGTGTGACCGGGAGGGGCGGTACTAAAATTTCTCATTGCAATATCACGCGGAAACATCCTGACATCTGTGTTGGAAGCAACAGCTCAATGTAATAGACAACTATATGTAGCCTAGCCGCCTGCAGAAAGATCGTATATCATACCACGCTAGGGGGTTTCTGAAAATGCTGGAACCCAGTGATAAGACCTCCCTCGTGAAGACGTGACAAGGGTCATCCAATCAACGGTGTGTCTACTTGGGCAGGCTTCACACAGTCTGCAGTTCCAAGATCGTGCTCGAAAACCAGCCTGCTGACCGCCAAGGGATGGACAACAAGCCTTGCTTAGTGGGACGAAAATAAGGTGTGCTGCTGAGCCGCTCTTGGACCCATACACGGCAGTTGTATGTGAGGGTAAAATACTACAGATATACACTAGGTACCATCATAGGATGGAGTTGCTTCAGGTTACGGACCGCAGGACGATATACCGAGCCTTCCTCTACCGAAGAAACAAGCGCTGGGCCGGGGTTTTGATATACCAGATCTGCCCCGAGATCTGGCATTTGATTTGCCGAACTGATCATAAGTGCCTTGATATAGGTAGGTATCCTGGTATTTGACGATGACAACCCCCCTGGATCGGATCGCTCTTTTCGAATTAGGCAAGCAGGGCAAGGTAGGTAGGCGGGCTCCACCAGGAACTCTTCGGCGGCGACGGGTCATCCCGTCTTGAGTTACAGTTCCGAGCGGCAGGCCCCTGTGCCACCCAGACGGAGCATGCGTCACTGCGTGCCAACAATGCAGCACAGATGATACTGGCCGCGCTTTCAGCGATCTTGGGGGTTGAATCTGTTCTTCGTGTTGCGGTGTTATATGCGACCGACTCTGGCGACTGGCCCATCCCGACGTATTTCATAAAATACAATGAATGTATCTTAGGTCAAGGAAGTGATTGGCAATGACGGAGCCTTATCAACTAGCCATTGCAGGGGGCTGGGAGACGAGATGTTGGACATGGGTTGCATAGAAGATGACAGCGTTACATCAGGAGGGGTGCATCGCTCCAAAGCACGGAACCAACAAGCTGAAGTCATCGTTTTTGTATGCTATGGGGATTAACGTTTGTTGTTGCAACAACTTGTTGAAACAACTTGTTGATTACTATGGTGTTAGGGTAATTTTAAAAACACTATTAGGTATGTGGGCCGCGAGGCCTACCTAGTAATAACCTACATTGTATTAGCGCATTTTGCTAAGAAAACTTCGTAACCCGTACTTATGATTCTCATTATTAACCAGCGTTGAAGAAAAAAGCGCACTGTTTCCCAGTGAATATACGCGTTAAAGGCTTTAATTCGGGCTTCTATGAAGGTTGTAATGGCTTTCACAATTATTGTCATGTACCAGTGGTTAACCCATGTACCAAGCTACACCTAATTTGTATAGTGTGGCTACTAGCGCGGCCCACAGCTACATCAAAGTCTTTTAAAAATTATGCCCGATACCATAGTACATCGCCATACGTATATCCGCCAGGCGTAGGGCACTGATCGCCACAATAAACAGCAACAGGACATGACCACAGCCGTAGCGGATTCATAACCCGTAGTACCTACTCGAAAGGCCGCTGCAAAGGGTGGCTGCATCTCGTGGGTGCTCATACTAGAGAGTTGCTTTGGAGCATGGGATTCGTTGCGATGCAGCTGCCTACCGACCTGGGCGCGATCCGACAAGATTACATCAACCCTTGCTTGCGTACAGATCAGCTGCAGCAGCGACGTATGGAAAAGTTATACGAATCCGCTGAGTTTGCATTTAGGTTGGCTAGATACTCGGAGTACGGGGTGATCACCAGCTCCAGACATACCCTCTGACTTCTCGTCCCTCTGCTAAGTCAGTAGAGAATGCATAACATACCAATATTTCCCCCACAATCGGCTGCGTACTCGCTCCTTGGAATGACTAGAGTAGTGGTTGCACCGCAGCCTCACTGCGACTTAGAGCCAAGTCACGCATTCTGGCCCCTATTCATTATATCAACCGACCGGCTTATTTTCGTGGCAGTTGCCGACCCATGTACCATATACATATGCATTATCCTCGATTCTGGACTTACGCTAATTATGAAGTGGCAAGATGGACTTAATAAAATAAAATGAGGCTTCAGGGAATGAATGAACTCAGTGGTTTGTGCCCTATGTTCATACGGATCTTTGGAACGGGGCATTGAAGATATACTTCTAGAGGGGATATTGGACAGGGGGAGAAAATGGGCTTCTTATGGTGTACCAGATGCTGGTCTCGTCGCGTCTTCTCACGAGAATCGGAACACAGTTTGATCCGTTAAGCAGCCAGATATTGCTTTATGCATTTTCGCAATCCCACCGCCCCTGTGCTTATGCAGTTTTATGCGGGGGGCAGGAAGGACGCGAAAAGGGCGCCTTGAATCGTAGCATACATGACCATGAAGACGACGACCGTCGACCCAAACGCGGAGTTCGTGGGGCTACCAAGCATCCCCGCCAGCCAGAAATACCATAGGGGATATCCGGAAGAAAGCCTGGTGATGATCTGGACGTGGTAGCTGGTAATCGCAAGCGCGGCTAGGACGAGCTGGGATAAGGCCATCGACCGGAGCAGCCGCTCCACCGCCGCCAAGGACGCGGCGGGCCTGGCTTCTCCGCTCCGGAGAAGGCTCGAAGGAGCTCGGAGCGTCTCTACTCCCGATCGCATCAGGAGGTAGAGAACGGGCGCAGCAAGAAGGAATAGAGGGATATTTCCGGGCATCCAGTAGCGCAGAAAACCGACGTTCCTGGTTCGGGTGTCAGCACCGTACGGCACGAGAAGGAGGTGGCGGGGGCGGGGTTCTACCAGTAGCGCTCTTGAACGAACGAATAGATGCTCGGCAGCGCCTTCAAGCACCACGGCCTTACTTCCTCAGTTTCGGGCGATCCCGAGCAGAACACGAGATAGGCAACGATCTGCGGCACGGCGAAACCTACGGCGACGGCCGAACCGCCGACGACCAGCGCGAGCCTCTTGCGCACGCTGGTCAGGGTCGGAGGTGACGAGGCGAGCTCTCCGAGGAGCTCCATCGCAAAAGGCAGGCCGCCGAAGATCCCGTTGCTGCGGAACGTGGCGGCAAACCCGAACCACATGCCGGCGGCCACGACACTTACGTCGTGTGCGACGGTGCGCTTCTTGTCGCCGACGATTCCCTTGGCGAAGAACAGGTAGCCGAGGAACGAGAGGAGCGCGAACGCGCTCTCGGCGTACGGCGCCGAGAGGAAGAGCCCCGCCGGGGACAGGACGTGCAGCAGCGCGGCGACGAACGCGAGTCTCCGGCTGTCCTGCCCCCAGATGGCGAGACCCAGCTGGTAGAGCGCGAGCACCGACAAGAGGTGCGACACGTGGGAGACGAAGACGCCGACCAATGGTTCAAGGCTGTCGGTGTCCTCAAAGCCGACACCGATGAGTACTTTTGTTTTAGCCTGGTTAGCCGAGATAGCTTCTAGGGGTTCTGATGGGGAAGTAGAGTACCGTTGGTGATGAAGGAGATGACGGTCGGTAAGCCGCCGCTGAAGGCCCATTCCTGCTCAAACAAGTAGCCCCGACGAGCGGCCTGAACAAAGTAGATAGCATCCCATCTTGTCAGCTTAGTTGCGACGCCAAAGGCGGACTCGTTGGGTGAGGATATCACGGGGCTGATGAGAGTGCTGGAGGTATCATAGGCCGGCCCGACGCTGCTTCCGATGACGATGGCCAACAGCAGAGCTTTCCATGACGCAAATGTGACAACTAGAGATTGCACCGGGTGTTCAAGATCCAACCCCAGCATTTTTGGAGATGTTGTACAGCAACACGTATGTGATGGTCGCTGCTAAGGTACTTCATACGTGAGATTATCCTATACCTATGCTCCGACCTGTGGCTGCAGTCGGGTGTTGCGTAGCGAAAAGGAGGAGCCCTGGTTTGTGTGGCTCCGACAAGCGATAGCCACATCCCAATCACCCCCAGTTAGGCGCATTGTGGCTTTGACGATCCGAGCGGCGGCGGCGTCGGTGTCGCTATGCATCGTTGCTCGGAGACACACCTGCATCAGTCTGTTTAATAACATATCTCAGGTCTGTATCCATATATGTGTTCCGCATCCTCGGTACCTTTCGGAGCGGCCGATTACACTTTTTTTCGCCTAATCCATTCGCCACAGCAGCAATGCGTATTATTACCCCTAGCAATACAACAATTCTGCAGGTCCAAGACGAAGACGTGCCGAGGCATCTATCAGGCGTGGCGTGGACCTGGGCACGGCACTTAAGTGCCCAGTGCCTAGTGCATTACAGTAGGAACACTCTGGCCGTGACGATGAAGTTCCCTACATATCCAGGAGCTTGCATGCAGAAATTGAATAGTGATATCCTGATCAGGAATGATACTTGGCCATTTAACTGTCAGTGCTGGAACACAAAGACTTTCTGATTTCCTTATTTATTAAATGGACTTTTTACTAGTGACAGTAATGTCCGCCTTGCCAGCGCTTTTAACGGCGGCCACTCTGGTACCGAAGCCCACCCCTGGTGGACCGCCACCCAGCTGGCCGACACGAGAATGAAAGTTTCTTCCCATTCTGTGTAGCAGTCTAGAACGCCAAGAGAGGCTCTGGTCAGAGTAGCCATGATTGGGTGCTTCCGACTGTTTGGGTTGATGACGCTGAAAGTGTAGCTATCATCGGTCGTTCTGTGAACCCACCTCGCCTTGACCGTCTCAGAAACAAAGTCATACGAGCCGTTGGGGCGAGATGTAGCTGTCCATACGATCCCGTCGGCCAGAATAATCTCGGTCTTTTCTTCGGTCGTTCTCGTCGGGCTCAGGATTGCGATCAGATCCCGCGATTTCAGGGTGTTATCGTCACTATCGCTCTTGGAATCTGAACTCTGCTCATTAGAGCCGTAGCTAAGTAATATGACGTCCCGAGAACCCAGCTCAGGCTTTACTCGAGATATCCGGGGATATCGCTTGAGCAGAGGTGCAACTCTCGTCTTGGGGAAAGCGGAGGAAGGATAAACGTCGATCACGGGACTTGGGCGCCCCTCCGAGGACAACTGTTGCATCTGAAGGCATAGCTGTGGCCGCGTATGATGCAGCTTGCGTTGCTTCTTCGGTGGGGGCTGGGCGAGGAGGTACGTTGTGGGCTTCCTATGGGGCCGCCATCGCCCGGAAGTCCGGTGAACGGAAGAAGCGGTGCGATTTGCATTGCTGTGGGGGCTGCCGACGATCGTTCTCTCATTCCAGCTCGTGGTCGCGGCCCGCGTAGGGGCCCCCGGAAAGTAATCGTGCTCCGGCTCCCTAACACTAACGCTGGGTTCCAGAGTCCGGGGGGACGTTGGGCCATAGGAAGGGCCAGAGGTAGCGCTATCAGAGAACCGTCTTGGCCATCTCCTTACCGTCGTAGGTGGTGGCGTCGATGGTGGCGTCGTCCGCCTCACCGCGTGCACTGGTTCGGCTGGTGCTGGTTGAGATTGAGATGGGGACTGAGATGGAGACTGAACTAATGAGATTTCAGGGAACGGAACAGTCGGGCCGATGGAAGCATGGCTCTTGGTTATAGGGGATGTAGGCGCAGAGAAAACAGAGCGAAATAGAAAGTTGGGGGTTTGAACAGCGGCATTAGGTGACTGGTTTGAGTATTCATGGCCATGAAGGCTCGCTCCTAAGTGCAGGAACATGGCGGTGATTGATCAAGGGGTATACCACTACCTAAATGGTATGACCAGATGTCGCTTAGCCCAAATTGGAGCTTGCCTGCTAATAACGACTTTGCCGACAGCCGGCGAAGGGTTCGACTTGATGATGGCGTGGTAGAGCAATCCACATGTGACTTCCTTCCAATATTCTAAAGCACGGTGACCTAGATGCCTTTTGGCATCATAGTTGGAGGTGTCCGCCTATAGGAACTCTCTCTGTCGGCGCGCGAAGAGAGTCCACTTGAAAATGGCGTGTATGTCGAGTGCTCGCTCCGTCGCTCCCGCTATCACCGTGTGGCCCGAGTTAAAACCCGGAAATCAGGGACTGCATGTATTGCTTTGGGCGACTTCCATTTCTCAGACAGATAGATAATAAAATAAGGATGAAGCCTTCCTACCTGATCATAGCGACTCGAGTCGTTACTTTTAACGGTGTCGGCTTTGAATTCCCCGTAGCCTGATGGACTCCCCCGGCGATATTCATTCAACACAACCGACCCCAATAGACGTTGGTGGTGCTGGAAGGACGCTAAAGGCACAGACCGAGACCTTCGGTTGCACTAGAAGCTACCTAGACTAGACGAGAAGATCACGGCGGGAAGCTGCATCAACTAGCTCTAGAACGGGGGGGCATCCCCTAACTTTCCAACAGGGTTCTAGAGTCTTGGCCCACTAGAGCTCCAATAAAGCACCTACTACTACTTAGGTGTGTTAGGTAAGTACATACAACTAGATTCGTTTAAGATTTCGCTTATTCGTACTCGTACATGTGCCTATGTAAAGGGTCCAGTTGCTCAGATGCTGAAGCTTGGCGACATTCGACTAACAACACTAAAGTGACGATAATGACGTGAGAGATTTTATCTCATTCAAATATTCCCAACATTTCAGGTATTTCAATATGCATACGTATGTACATCCAGGCAGGTAGTGAGGCGGTCAACACAACCATGAATGGATCCCCTCGTAATCGCGTTCCAAGGTTGCCGATATTGAAGGTCGGGCCAGGAGTTCCGAGTTTCGAACTCACCTGGGCACGCTAACGGAGTTCTGCCGTACTCTAAGCTCTTGTAGATACTAGATCTCCCATCGGCGGCAACTTTCGAAATAGCAGGTGTTATAGTACCTACATGTAGGCGCCTAACTATACGTAGGACTGAAGACGTATGCCGTTCGCTCGTGGACGCGCTGGGTGGCCGGCCGGATCTCCGTACCTTGCATTCGAGAGGCTTCTCAAGATTGCGAAACTGACACCCTAGCACCCGCCTTGCTGCACTCCTCCCACGACTGTTATCAATTCTACTACAGCGGTGCGGTGCGTCTGCGCAACTTGTATCATTACTCGTTGTATAGAACGCTAGTTGGTTTACTACTCCCAGCCCAGCTTCGACAGATGGCTGATCTTCCAGCGTGTGGAGCCATTAGGCTGGCAGCTTACACAACGTAGTCGAACTGATATTCAAGAGCCGAAATTCTGACCTTCGACCAATGATTAAAGCCAATGTGGTCGGATCAACGAGATAGCTAGTACCTCGAATCTCAAGCTCCTTGTAGCGGATGGTGTTGATGGATCTCCAAATTGACACCTGATACCGAACTTGAGTATCCCCATCTGGTAGCAACGGGCCAACGTCAGAAGGTTCTAGCAAAAGAGCCTGGCGAAAGCTGAATTTACATTAAGGGATGGAAATATGTCATTTCATCCCTTCAAGCGCCGCTGTCTCCAACCTCCCATACATATCTTTAGCGTCCTGATACAATTGGGCCTCATCACGCTGTCCGACTCGTCGCGCTTGCCAGCATCAAGGCCATTTCAGAGCTCTACATTGCTCCAAAGATTTACAGCGGATCCCGTAGCTGGTACGTGGATGGAGTCCGCCCCTAACTCCCACATGCCGGCCTAGAATCCGAGTGCCAACAGCACAGCCACTGCAATCACAATTACAATACAAAGCTCAGCAAAACTACCCCTTGGTAGGCTCTTGACAGAGTCAAGAGTGTTTACAGGTTTCCTATTTGTTGCTAGTCGTGTTGTCTCGATTAGAAAGCCGACAATACTGTTGTAGTAAGTCACCCCCGAGGGCCCGGTGGAGGTTTCGAATGCCAAGTCATTGGCCACCCTGAGCGTTGGAGCAATTTCTGCAAGCGATTTCCATACCCAAGGAGAGATAACAATTGGGTGCAAGGGAGCTCCTGACGATATCACGCTGTTCACATCCCATATGAGGAAGAAAAGAAAAGGGGGAGGGGGACCCAAGATTTGTCAGTGATGCTCTCTCTAGCCCTACCCCTAGCATAACTATGGTTCAGCTGGGAGACATGGAGGGTTCCAAAGACGTGGTTATTTACCATAAACAGCAAGGACCTCCGAGGTGAGTCTCTATGGTAGCTGCCACCCATTCAATCGCTATAACTCTTGGATTTCTGGGAGGGTACAGGGAGAGTAGGTCGTCATCTGCGAGAGCCATAGACAATCAGATAGATACGCATCATTGTTACTATAGCTGACACGCCCATCGTATTTCCAATCAACTGGCTCCTGGTAGTATTGTCTTGTTATCGAAATTCTGGCAAAGCTACTTGGTAAGGCATTTCAAGCATGAAAGACCCAAGTCGGGGCCTGGAAAGCAAACAGACAAGTACCATGCCGTTAGCCATACTTAGTCTAATGAGAATATGTCTCTCATCTAACAGTTGGATATTCAGATACTCTTTTTAGCGATGAGGCCCAGGTTGCGTTCGACAATGATATTTTCAATACAAACGGCGAAAGGGGGTATTGGCGTACCAGGTCCAAGGAAAGGGAAGCGGCGTAAAATGGCGACAACCGTTAAAACTCACTCGGTCTTTCCTTGACATACTTACTATCCTAGGGAGGTTCTTGCCATAACAACCACCATCGTCAATGAAGTATGAAGGGAAAGTACGATGCCCTTTCCACATCCTCGTCTCCTATTTTCCACTTCAATTGTCTTGCCACTTCCTCAACTTTCTCCCACTTCAATCATCTCCGCTCGTTGAATTTCCCCCAAGCTAGGACTTCCGTCACGCTCTTTGTCTTTCCAACCCGTTTCCCTCACACATCGTACGCCAGGGTGCATTTTTGCAGCACCATTCGAGGACGTTAGCGTAGCATAATCTCCGGACAGTCTCGGTCCTAGCATCCGCGTTCATTTCTTCCTTCATTCGCGTTACCTGCACGAGTCATCCAACGGCAAATTCCTCAGGTGTCCCATCACTCAAGATGTATCCCCTTGTGTTCCTCGCCTATGCCAGCGTGACCTCGGCTGCCACTTTCACCATCGCTGCCTTCGCACCCAACAGTGAAGTTGACGGAGCACTCCTCAACGCCATGGGCCAGTCCTTCCACATTGGCACCAGCGGCCCTGCCACGTTCTGTCCGTCATCCACAGTCCCAAGCTGTCCGGACGTCAAGGGAACTCTTGTCACCGATGGTTTCACCGCCATGGCTGTAAGTGTCTCTCCCTTTCTTTCCCCCTCTCTGTGTCTCTTTGCAATCCCACCTGCCCCTTCAATGTTCTCGGTCAGCTGGCACCAAGTAGCACTACCGCATATACCTAGACACAGACTCACAGCGCCAGCTAATCAATTCCACGCCGGTGTGTTCACTACTGACATTCCCACACAGGCCATGGTCCCGGGTGGCCAGCAGGTCTACGTTTCACCCAACGGCCAGATCAAGTATACCATAGCACATACGGCCTTCATGCCCCAGGGTTCGTATACCGGCGGCTGGTTCAACAAGACGGTGGTCCAGGATTGCGGCCCTACGGTTGAGGTCCTCGACTGGCTCGCCACCGACGGCTCCAACTCCGGCGGCCTAGCCCTGTGCCCAAAGGTCGCCAACTTTTTGACCGGTACTGGAGCCAGATATTCGCTCTACGCACGGACTCCACAGTTCGATCAGGATGATTGCGTCGATGTTATGGGCTTGGTCCAACAGAGTAGTAATGCTGGTTACGGCTGCTGGCAGTATCTGTAAGCATAAGGTGTCTTGTGCGGAGGAGGCTGACAGTGTTATTCTCGTTTACGCTGCAGTACAGACATGAAGAATCCGTATCTGTCGAGCTTCCGACCGCGAAGAGGGGGTTGTGTGAACTGGCGGGATTTTGCTCTATTCTTGTGCAGGTGCTGGTGGCATTTATGGTGAAAATGATTGAGGTCACTGTCTCAAACACTCATGGAAGATATCGGGGAAGGAACCCAATAGCTGCATAGTACGTGGTACTGTGGTGGTCATTCTATGGTGTACCGAACCACATGGCATCAGCCTAGATATTCATAAAAGCGACAATTTAGGTAAAGAAACTCCCTTACCGCCAACAAACCTGTTATCCACGCTCTTCCGGGAATATAGTAAAAAGACCTGCGGCGTCGAATCTAGTCTAGCAACAGCTCAACATCGAATTCGCGATCCGTCGTAAGTTGATACTGCGGCAGCGTCGCCGGGCCACAGCTCCCTGTCCCCAAGCCATGATGAAACCAGTCGAATCGCACGATGCAGTCTTCGCGTTTTCGCTTATGCAGCTCATAGGGATGCGCACATTCATCCACATCCTTGGTGGCATATCGGCTGACACTAAAGCTGGCACCCTCGTGCTCCCCGAATCGCGCCCGCAGCAACCTTCCCTTCTCGTTGCCGCCCCAGGCGCTTCGCAGCTCTACCCACTGCACGTCCGTCCGGTTGCCGTTCTCCTGCGGCACGTCGTAGTCGGTCCACAAGCCGTCGACAGAGAACCCCCATGTGTTCACGAGCTGCGCGTGCTTCTTGTCGCGGTACGACTCCTGCGGCCCGCGCCCGAACCACTCCACGATGCGCACATCCCTGAGCCCCAGCGTGAGCCCGAAGCGCGCGAACGTCGATGGCAGGAGCGGTCCCGAGGGCCTCGCGCGCACGCGCACGCTGCAGTGCGACGAGGTGAAGGTATACGTCGTCGTCGTGTCGACTCCCCAAGCCAGTACGGGCGGGGCGACGCGGCTTTGCACCGTTACTGTCACGACGTCCCCTGATCTGGAATTGAAATTGGAAGCGGACTGGGATTCAGAGGTGCTGTGGGAGGATGTCGACGTAGTCATCCGCACGAAGTGCTGCCGCGTCTGGTGCACCCGCCGCTCTACCCACTCTGGGCCGAACGGGCCCCCGCGGTCGTTGTCCGTCTGCGCGCGGTAGAAGTCGAGCGTCAGCGGCTCCGTGACGAGGTTCTCGCGCGGTGCCGAAGAGTGTGTCAGGTAAGACAGCGCACCGGTACCCGTGTCGAAGCCGAATTTCGTCCCGTTGCTGATAGTAACGGTATACAGGTGGTCGCGGACTTCGACCCGCGGCCAGCCGGGCTCGGGCGGTGAGAGCGTCTTCAGGAGCGCGAGGGAGTCTGGCGGCGTCAGCGGGACCTGAGCCCGCGCCACGACGCGCCCCGTCGGTGCCCAGCCTGTCGCCGTCTGCGAAAGGAACGCGAGCTCGAGCCAGGCGCCGGCGGACAGGGTCCTGGGCACGACGCCGCCGAGGACCAGCGTAGCCTTGGCATGCGGCCCCACGCCCTGCGGGATTCGCACCTTGTGGCCGATGATCTGGTGCCTGTCCGACACGATGTCGCAGTAGCACTCGAGGTGGTCAAGCGTCAGGAAGTCGTGCCTGTTGACAATGGTCACCTCGAGACCCCGGATCCCCAGCACCTGCACCGGCTGAATCGCCTGACTGTACTCGCTGAGCCCGGACATCGGGTTGTGCCGCGAGTCGCACAGGCCGTCCATCACGAACGTCGAGTCGTTGGGCTCGTCGCCGAAGTCGCCCCCGTAGCCGAAGTACTTGTCCCCGTCTGGGGATTTAGTACTTAGTCCCTATTTTCCCTAGTCAGATAGCAGCTTCCGGTGGTGGTGAGGTTGGGACTTCAAAATGAAGGAAAATGACTTACGTGGTTCGCCCACTCCCACACGAAACCGCCCATCAACCTCGGGTACTTGTAGAACGCCTCGACGTACTCCGTGACGGCCCCGGGACCATTGCCCATGGCGTGAGCGAACTCGCACATGACGAACGGCTTCTTCCAATCCTTTTCCCTCGCGTGCTTGATCATCTGATCGACGGGCGTGTACATTCGGCTGAAGATATCGGCGGTCCGAGCCTCCTGGTCGCCTTCGTAGTGTATGAGCCGCGTGCTGTCGATCCTCTTGATCTCGTCGTACATGGCCTGGTGGTTGCTCCCGTAAAAGGATTCGTTTCCTAGTGACCAGATGATGACCGAGGGGTGGTTTTTGTCCCGCATGACCAGCTGCCGAGCGCGATCCACATACGCCTCCCTCCATTCGGGATTATCGGAGGCGAAACTCGCCGGATCGCCGCCGACTTCGCCGAACCCGTGACATTCGAGATCGGCCTCGTCGAGCACCCAGAAGCCCAGCTTGTCGGCTAGGTCGTACAGCCTGGGGTCGTTCGGATAATGCGACGTCCGGATTGCGTTGATGTTGAACCACTTCATCGTCACCAGGTCTCTTTCCATGAACGAATACGGCACCGCTCGTCCCGAATCCGGATGGTGCTCGTGCCGGTTGACACCGCGCAGCTTGATAGGGCTTCCGTTGACGCAGAACACGCCATCTATCAGCTCCGTCCTACGGAAACCCACTTTCTGGCTTACGTAGACGTCGCCGACTGAGAGTACCAGCGTGTATAAATAGGGTGTCTCTGCTGTCCATTTGTGAGGATTCTCAATCCGACGCTTGAAGGGTTGCGTGAATGAAGTATGTTCGGTTTCTAGGATTACTTGTCCTTCATCATCTACAAGCTTGACCAAGGCCCTCTCACCTCCTTTGCTCAGCTTCATATCAACATAAAACAATGCGTCTCGGTAGTTATCGTCAAGTAACGTCTGGACATGGAAATCTTCAAAACAAGTGGAGGGGAACGAGTGCAGCCAGACATCTCTAAAGATGCCACTGAGCCACCATTGATCCTGGAAAAGCACTGTCAGCATAGCTAGGGACCAACACCATCAGAGCGTAACGCACTTGGTCCTCGATATAGCTCCCGTCGCACCTCTGGTAGACTTCCACACACAGGAGGTTCTCTTCGTCCAGCTCGAGGTACTTCGTCACATCAAACTCGCTAGGGTTTCTCGAGCCCTGCGAATAGCCCACCTCTTTCCCGTTCACCCAGACTGTGAAAGCCGCATCGACCCCCTCAAACCGAAGTCGCCACTGGGACTTTCCTCCCCTAGTTTTCAGGCGCTCCGGGACTTCGAAGCGCGTGACGTAGCGGCCGCACTCGTTGTCATCGTAGGGCACGTGCGGCGGGTTCACCGGGAACGGGTAGTTGACGTTGGTGTACTGGGGGCCCCTGCCGAAGCCCTGCCGCTGCCACATCCCCGGCACGTCGATGAGGTCCCACTCGGCGTGGTCGAAGTCGGCACTGTAGAAGTCGCGGGGCCCCTTGAAGGGGCTTGTCGAGAGATGGAACCCCCAGATGCCCGAGAGCAGTACGGCCCTGGACCGATGCACATCGGCGGACAGGGCGTCCTCCTCCGAGTCGTAGACGTGGAAGTGGCTCCGGGGCGGGAGAGTGTTGCGGTGGATGACTCGCAGATTGTCCCAGTCCGGCGTGTGATCTGGCTGAACGCATCGTTTAGTTCCTTCTAGCTTGGCAGGCGATGAGCTACCTACAAAGTCGATTCCGGGGGTCTTCCCAGAGGCACCGCCGCCCAACTCGTTTTCGGGGGCTAGTGTTCTTTCCGATTCTTTGTGCCTCCTCCGCGCCCGCCACCGAGCCAAGGCGGCCGGCTTCTGCCAGCGCTTCTCGTCCGCTAATTCCTGTACAGCGGACGGGTTCGCGATGTCCAGGCCTGACATGCGTAAGGCCATGTGCAGATCGGTATTTACCCCCACCACTGTAGTTCTGCCATGAGGCTCGGGCGTGTTAGACGCCATGGGTAGGAGGTACAACGAGTCACCAATCGGGAAAGCTTGGCCGGATTCTCAAGCAGAGCACTGGAACGATCGATTAAAGTACCGGGCGGCCTTCGTAGGTTATTTGGTAGGTTTTGCACCGAACTAGCAGGTATTCCACCAAGTCTCGACGGTCGAGCTAGACTCGGTCTTACTTAGCGATAGTGGGCTATCGTAAGTCTAGATGATGGCGGCCGGCCTCACTGATTTGGCGCCGAGAGGCGTTTGTAACGGAGCGGGACGCTATACCAACTAGAGCTAAATACCTAACAAGTCTCCGCTCAACTTGTACAGAGATGAGACCGATAAAAGAATGAACTTAGAATTAAGCCCTTGCTTGCACTCTTAAAATCATCGAATAATGTTCTGCATGCCGTCCTCAAAGCCGAAGAGTGATGGAAGAGGTCGGGCCATCCGCGTGCCCTGCGTCTCAAGGCTATGGTGTCTAGTGTTGACCTCCGCGAATTGTCAATCAGCCTGGGCTAAACGCTCCTTGGCTCATAAACCTGTGCCCCCATACAAATTAAGTGGGCAGCGTGGGCAGCCGGATGAGTGATCGTCGGTAGAGCTGCCGAAAGGCGTTTAGCTCGGGAGAATTAACGATTCAGCGAGGTCAACCTAGCTGGGGCGCTGGTGAATGCAGTGCGGAGAGACGATCCACTTCCCCAGAGGATCGGGTTGGGGACTCATCTACGTGTACTCTCCCGCCACTCTGTCGTCCAACTCGAGATTATCGCCACATGCACGTCTCAGACATATTGCCCAGAGTACTGGGTATGACAATACTGACCATGGCTAGCAATATATACAGTATTGCTTTTCGTGGCTTTTAAGGATAATAGATTCCTATCGTCGTGGTGGTCGTTAACGATATGGACCCATTCGTCAGCTTAGATCAATTTTATTACTTCGTACCGAGGCTAGGAGCTGAGCTCCATGACCTGGGTAAATTGTTGCCAGGAGAACCTAGAAATACCCAAGCTAAGACTTCGTCAACTGGGAACCGGGCGGCAGTCTGGGAGTCTAACGGTGGGCTAGCCTCTGCTCCACCTCCGCATTTGGGGATATAGCCGATCTTAGAGCCACCAATGCCATACATACCGTTCCCAGTAATGACTCGGTCGATGCGGTCGTTGTCGCATTGGTGCGGATAGCACGTGGTTCCTTTCCGTGCGGAGTTTTTGTCTGGCGACCCCTGTCAAATATGATAATCAAAATAGTCCTCGGTGTGAATGCGTCCGAGGGATGATATATATAGGGTAGATCTTGTCAGCGCGTTGTATTATTCCAGCCTTGAAGAGGATTTCTGTCTCGTGCATCTTCTTATTGCCTTTTCGCCATATTCCCGTCCGGAGAGCACCCGCCATCATGGCACCCAGCAAAGAAGAGAACCTCGAGCCTAAGGTGTTAATCACCGACCGGAAACACCCGGGCGGCGACGTCCGCCAGGTCAACACCGCCTCCGTAGCGCTTGCGGCCGCCGTTGCTGAGCAGAAGCCCAGGCTCCTGTCGCCCAGCATGATCAAGCTCTACATGATCATGGGCATCGGCTACCTCGTCTCCACCATGAACGGTTTCGACAGCTCGCTCATGGGCGCCATCAACGCCATGGAACCCTACCAGGAGACTTTTGGTTTAAGTGGTGCCGGCTCCACGACTGGCATCATCTTCATCATCTACAACCTGGGCCAGATCGCGAGCTTTCCGTGTAAGTAGTCCGTCTGCTTGCGCACCGTGGAGTCTCGCCGTTGTAGGTATAGCTTCTGAACCTGATAGTCTGCGGGATGATCGCCGATGGCTGGGGGAGAAGGATATGCATTTTTGTAAGTCCTTTTCGTGATTCTTGACTTCTTTCCTGTCCGTCTTTTCTCTGCGAGATGACGTCTCAAGGTTCCTTCTCACTGAGTGAATAAGCGGTCGATGCTAGACGGCACTAACAGCAGCTTCTAGGTCGGCTGCTTGATAGTGCTCGTTGGTACTGCTGTGCAGACGACGGCAAACACCACAGGGCAGTTCATCGGCGGCCGTTTTGTTCTTGGCTTCGGTGCCTCCATCGCCTCTGCCGCTGGACCTGCATATACCGTCGAGCTCGCACATCCTGCTTACAGAGGCACGATGGCTGGAATGTGAGTTATACCCAAAGCCCCAATCCCCGGCGAGTCTGACTTTACTCCTAGGTATAATAACTTCTGGTGGTTAGGTTGGTGGTACCTGCCTCGCACTCGTGCCCTAAACGTGTCCTAAACGCATATAGGCAACATCCTCGCTGGCTGGACGACGTACGGCACAAACGAGTGAGCGCTCTTTGCTGCTTCTTCGCACCCTTGTGTCGCACATGCTAACATTCTAAGACATTTAAAGGATTCGTGGGCCTGGAGGACGCCCACTGTTGTGCAGGCCGGACTTCCCGCCGTTGTTATGGCTCTTATCATGTTCTTCCCTGAATCAGGTTAGTATTGATACACCTATTATGAGACTTCGTGCTAACGAACACAGTACGTACACCCTATCTTAGTGTACTTGTCTATGCTAGTTCCCTGTCTTATGTTCAGCCTAAGGACCACAGAATTGGAGGTTACTCTTAAGCAAAGAGATACTAACCTGCCGTGCTAGCCCCGTTGGTTAATTCATCATGATCGAGCGGAAGAGGCTCTCGCTATCTTCGCCAAGTACCATGGCGACGGGGATCGCGATTCGCCACTCGTCCAGTTGCAATACCGAGAGATCGTCGAAGAATACCAGTTATGTAACGACCCCAACCCCTGGTGGGACTTCCGAGAGCTGGGAAACACCAGAGCTGCTCGTTATCGGCTGGCCATGGTCATCGGGATGTCTTTCTTCGGCCAGTGGAGTGGCAACAACGTCGTCAGCTACTTTATGGTATGGATATCGCATTCGCCCCCCCTGCCCCTTATTGTTATTTTGCTGCTCCTGAGAGTTAACAGGCCATGTCAGCCCGAGATGATCAAGTCCGCGGGTATCCACGATACCAGCACCCAACTCCTCATAAACGCTATCAACCCGATCTTCTCGATGATGGGAGCCATCTACGGCGCCACGCTCCTCGACAAACTCGGCCGCCGCACCATGATGCTGGCGGGGCTGGGCGGCTCGCTCGTCTTCTACATTATGCTGACGGCGTTCACGGCGCGGACGCCCCACAACCCGGACTTGGCGTACGGCACCATCGTGTCAATCTACCTGTTCGGGATCTGCTTCGCGTGGGGCTTCACGCCGCTGCAGACGCTATACGCCGTCGAGTGTCTCGAGAACCGCACGCGTGCCAAGGGCTCCGGGCTCAACTACTTGTTCCTCAACGTCGCCATGGTTGTCAATACCTACGGCATCAGCGTCGGCATAGAGGCCATCGGCTGGAGGCTGTACCTGGTCTATATCGGCTGGATCGTCGTCGAGATCATCATCATCTACTTCTTCTTCGTCGAGACTGCCGGCAAGACCCTCGAGCAGCTCGGCGAGATCTTCGAGGCGAAGAACCCCAGGAAAGCTAGCACCAGGAAGGTCAAGGTCGAAATTGACGCTAGTGGACGTGTAGTGGGGGTCAATGAAGGGGAGCCGAAGGCATAGGGTGCTTGATGGTAGTACAGACAGGACAGGTATCCAGAGTCTCTATTCAGCCCCGAATAAGGTATTTCTAACACACCCTCCTGGCGTGTCTGCTGAACTTATTAATTTTTAAATGCTAATGTTGGACCACGCCCCCTGATTGTTGTGCCGTGGAACAGAACGTTTCTTCCCATATCATGGGTTAGATGCATTCCATATTTAGTCTTGGGCAGAACTACCAATTAATCAGCAGTATTCCTGCATTCAAATATACATCGCACGTCATCCATCTATTCTGGCATACATCCCTAGATTCTCTAGAAGGCCATTTCTGGCCCCCTGAATAGGAGCGCCGTCCGATCTTATTGCCAAATTCGGGGTTGTCCCGTAAGGGGCCTGACTTCGATGGATTCATCCCCTACGACCGTACACAGTAACGGGCAACTAGCTTTCCTGTTCTTATTGGTATATACATATTCTGTTAACCATGTGAAGAGTGCTCGCAAACTGCTAGCCCTCACTGGAACGGGACTAGTACGTCAAAGCTGGCGACTGAGACGAATAGGTCTAGGAGTCATGCCTCTCGGAAAGGCCATATCACGCCGGTTGGAATGGAAGCGGAACACGTTCAAAGATCCACTCCGTCAGCAAACAAAGCCGTAGGCGAGGCTCCAAGTGCATACTTGCGTCCGTCTCGGGCTACGGGGAGTACATGGAGAATGACCGTCGCTCTATGTGGTGCAGCAAGCCCCCCCCGCCCCCCCGGGGGGGGGGGGGGGGGGGGGTGGGGGGTTTAAGAACACCAAGGCAAGAGGCTCTGTTTCGCTACTT
The DNA here is from genome assembly GCA_004155945.1 of Monosporascus sp. mg162. Taxonomy (NCBI): domain Eukaryota; kingdom Fungi; phylum Ascomycota; class Sordariomycetes; order Xylariales; genus Monosporascus; species Monosporascus sp. mg162. The sequence goes on from QJNY01000097.1 coordinate 52,002, forward strand.
CTGCAACTGCTCGCAGTTCCACGCAACCTCTGAGTTCAAACCCGCTGCTCATGTGACTAACTTAGTCCTACCTATCATCTGAGTGTCATGATTGACTCCAAGGTAACCGGAACAGGGCTCAGCCGAGTCAGGGAAACTAGGCCCATAGGCTTGCTGTGGCTGTGGCATTTGTGTTACGACCGTTTGGTAGTGTTTTGTCCCTAGGTAGCTAGCAACGTAGTCTCTGAAAGAGGCTGTCCGGGTGCGCGTGTTGGGTTAGTGAACGGATGATTCTTGTGGCACGAGCTTAAGATGAGATGAGTTTGACATATATAGAGGGAGGGGGATGATTAAGGGTAATCATGAACTCGGATTATGCGTGACAGCAAATTCAATAATCATATATGCTTAGATAAGTATTCTCCTGAATTCAAGGCGCGGTAGAAGCTTCGGAATCCCCTAGGGTCTATAATACGTCCGATCGAAAGCATGGCAGGAGCTACCGCTAAGTTAAAGGCGAACCGTGGCCCATGATATTCGGCCATCAAACGGCATGGAACACTTGGTGGAATGTAGAACGAAGAACAGGTAGTGCTAACATCGTCAATTCGTGGATTATCGTGATTTCTTAACCTGTTATGCGTGCCCCCTAGATCCCCCTCGCGGCGTCCCCGGCCACAAACCACCAACCGAAGCAAACTCCAAAGCCGTCCCTAGCCTGCCTCTATGCTTTACGGTGACTCTAATTTCGCCTGTGAGGGCTGCTTTTGTTGTGGTTTCTTCCATGCAGTTACGCCTGAAAATGCCAGTGCTTATGTCAATTTTATCTCTCCTGTTATAGGATGGTGCCGAATCTGCCGCAGTGTTAGAAATGCATCAAGATGTACGAAGATTAGGGCTGGACGGCGGGGACTTACCCAAAGGTCAGCTTGATGCTTTTCACATAATATTCGCTCCAGTTCCGCTTCGTCACTTCCTCCTGACCGACGGGAACGCCGGTCCACGTGACGCGCATGACGGTCACCCCGTCGACATCATTCTGGTCGAACTCAATCTCCTGTTTGGAATAGTGACCCTCGGGCCACTGGTTCAGCCGCCACAACTGTACGATCTTCGTAGGCTCCTCGAGCTCTACATACTGGCCGGCCACATTACCGTCGAACAGCTCGAACCTGCCGCCCTTCTGTGCACCTTCGAATTTCTTGGGAGGGGCACGGGTGAAGGCGGCGAGGCGCTGAGGGTCGGTGAATGTTTTGTAGAGCTCCTCAGCTGTGGTGCGGAACTCCTCCTGGTCCGTCACCGTGGTAGTATTGACCACACTGCCGCGGTTCGTCTGAGTGCCGGACGCGGCTGGCTTTTCGGCCGACTTGCCGCTCGGAGTGTGTAACTTTGGAGTAGAGAATCCACTAGAAGGGTTCGAGCCGGCGGTGTGCTGAATATCCTTGCCATGCTCAGCAACCAGGGCAGGCGAAAGCTTCAGGAACTCCTTCCGTAGCTGGGGGACGAGCTTAGAGCGGACTAGGTCCTTGACGGACTGCTTTTCCTTGGATTCAGAGTAGATGTCGACGTCAAACTAGGGAAGTTAGTCGACCTGGTGTCTTTACGTTACGGAGGGATCTACATACTACGAAGTCATCCTCCTCGGTGTCATGGGCGACCTCGGGTATGGTTATAGTGCCAGACACATCGTCTTCACCGGGGGCGGCTCCAGAGTACTCTAGGACGAGCTTCACATCGTAGATGGTGATGACCTTCCCCTTCCGCTGGCTGACATCAACATCGCCGTCCATGCTGATGACTTTGGTAATCCTGGCATTGACCTCTCCATCCTCAGCCGAGACTTTTGTCAGATTTTCCGAGAACCATTTCTGAGTCCACTCGCCAACGGGCTTGCTGACCCAGTGCCAGTTGTTCGGGTTGTGCAGCGCCATTGCGTAGCTCAGTTGGGCTATCTAGGTAATTTGCCTCTAGTGGAAGAAAGTAGGGAGTTCTGACGTCGACTCTGTTAGCAGTTGGTAACTTATTCTCTAGTCATCGTGTAACAGAAGGGAAGGATGGACGGTGAGGATCAGATAAAGGTCTGGTGGACCGCAGCATTTTGGTCATCAATGAAAGGGAGTACAAGTCGCTCTATGACTGGTGCCAGCTGGTATTATCATCATTGGTTGGAAGGCATATACTGGGCAGAAATGACTGCCGTGAGAAAGACAACTAAAACTTACATAAGTTACTATGCGAAAAGACACCAATCGATGGGAGTGCCGAGATATCTCAATCTCAGAATTCACCGATTGTTCACAATGAATTGAATGGTTAACAAGTGGACGAATTGGAAGAGAAGTCGAGGTCGGAGGGCACCAGGCCAACAACGAGCCTCAAATCTTCGATTCTCGAGAGACGAAAAAGGAATTGCAGAAAGCTCTAGAACCAAAGGGACTGTTAGGCAAGGCTGACAGCGGAGGCCTGACAGGTGTCACGTATCGTCTACAGGTGGCTGAACTACTGTAGTGCAGATGGTGGGGAGAGATGGAAGATAGGAGTGGAGCCTGAGGACGGAAGACGGTGAAAGGTCACTCCGACGCAGGGGGTACCTACGGTAGGCAGGCCTGGAGGGGGGGCTGGCTGAGTGAGCATCGGGACCATCCAATTTGACCGTATCCTCCTATCTTTGGTGTCTTCAAGTCCGGTCCGGTAATATATGAACGGGGTGTTGTGACTGCATAATGCGATCTATTCTCTCGTAAAAGTCCCTGAAGGCTGATGTTGTAGACCAGGTTACCGGAAACTCCCGCAATTAATCCATTATATCGCTCAGTCGTTCAGGCTTTCACTGCTTGGCCGTCCTACCCTCCAGCCGGCAGGCTGGCTGGCCATCGAAGGAATATAGGGAGACAACGATAGCAAGTGCTATTTTCTGCCGCAGACCGTTCCTATTCTCAAGACAGAAGTATCGAGGTCCTGGGTACTGTGCCTTTAGGTAGTACGACGGCTAGCTATATCTTGACTAAATCTAGATGATATACTAATTACCTGCCGTATACCATGTACAGCAAGACTCATTGAATGGCCGATGAAGTGACCAAGCATTGTGACATCTAGGATCCGGAACTGATCACATCCTGTGCCATTTTCTATTTTTAAAACATCCTCGGCCCAACTAAACGGTTCCAAAACTCCTGGGACGACCCGAGATGACAATGCGTTGTTGTGGGGTCAAGCCGGCGCTCTTCAGCGGTCAAGCCGGATGCCTGCCGCTCATGTATATCCGCGTAGTGCTATGCAGTCTGTGTACACACGACGGAATAGTTCCTACGAGATCTATGCGTGATAAGCCGCAAGCGTGAAACGCGGAGATTGCCCTCGGAGGAAGCAAGGCTGCTTTACGATCGGCGTATGTGCTACTATGTAAGTGGCGCCTCTACGGCCAGCCGGCCTGCAAGGTGGATGACAGCATCGAAGGCGTACCGTGCCCGCTTACTAGTATTTGGTGACTATACTAACTTTGCATGTTAGCTCGCAAAGGGAGATGCAGTTTGGGAACCATCGCATCTAGGACATTGAAGATCTGCCCCGGTGACCTCCCCGTTTCGGCCGCTTTCTCACCCGCGGGGTTGCTTTAAAGGTCAGCTATGTACGAGAAGCAAAGATTGCAAGCATTGTCCAGTCCTCCAACGCGATTGGCACAACTTGAATGGGGAAACGGGCGCTGCGGGGGAAACGGCTGGTTTATCTAACAGCTAAAACCAACTCTTCAAATAAGTCTCATCTTTTTGGGACATGGCTTAAAGAAGCCACAAGTTCTCATTGCATTGATCAACCAACTTTAACGTAAGAGGTATATAAAAAGTGTGACTACACTAGGTTTGATAGTATCGCATCGTACTCGTTCCATACACAACGACCGTGGGGGGATTGGCAAGAGATATATAAAAAGAAATATTTAGTAGTCGGACTCGAGGGAAAGACGTGCATCATTAACTTCGCCTGGAAAAGGGAAAAGGCCACTTTTACGCGCCCGCATGCCGAATCCACGATGGTTGTCTTGACAATAGCCAATCACTTACGTCCAAGGTAATAGAGCTTCCAAATATAGACCAGCCCACGACCGCGCTACCAGGGGCTACTGGCCAATCGTCCACTGACTTGTCACTTTGCTACCCACTCCATCCTCGCCGTGTAACCCCACCTTAAACTTTAGGCTCTCCCGCGTTTTCCCATCCCCCCTTCATGCAACGGATTTCGGTTATTGGGGTCTCATTTTGCACCTCTGCGATGGACATGTAACACATCAAGCTCCCCGGCTGGTCATACGAGGCGAGGCATGTATGGGGCCACTTTCTCTCCTTCGTGCCCGGCCCCAAGCTGGCTTGCCAGTAAGGCCAAGCAATATATACTTCATGTACAGACACATGCATGCAGCGGCTTGTCTTATTGCTTGCAGCACGTACGGATCAATATGGCCAGCCCAGCCCAGCCGATCGCCATGTGCAAACGCTGTTCCGGATAGAGTACCAGCGTGATTTGTACCTAGACGTCCCTGGTGGGTGCATGGGGATTTATACATAGGAGACGGACGCTTGCCAACTAGTGCTGCATGTATAGCACCTCGTGGGTCGTCACGGCACTCACCGTTCGAGTTCGGCTTGCATACCTATTCCCGTAGTATCAAACGCAAGTCCGTCATGGCTACTGTCTGGGCGTGGTACAGTTATGTAGCTAACTCACGCCAAGAGGCTAGAAGATCCCGGACCTTCAGGGTTGATCGAGATACTGCCCCAGTCGTTATGATTCCTCTCCGTCTCCTGCGTCCTTCCGACAGCAGCTAGCCAACACCACCTTACACAAAACTCTTCCTAAGCCGCGCCAGCCTGTACCTAATATATACTAGACACCCAGCACAAATACATACTTCACCTGTGATACAATAACTTTGGGTCATGGGAGTTTCGGTAGGACGACGTGGCTTTACGTTTCTCGAACAATAGGGCGAGGTGAAGGTAGAGAAGGCAAACCCAAGAGTCTATAGAGCCGCGATCGAGACGTCTCTGGAAAGCTCCCGAGAGCGAAACTATATTTGCGAGGCTGTTGTGCTGTCTCCTGCCTGTCGACCACCATAGGACAGCTATCGTCAATTGACGATGACGACTAGCCGCGATGCCACATCTCGACTGCGTCAGACCCTCAATCCGCTGAGAACGACGTCGCTGGGAGGATTTCACAACCAACTACACGCACCGCACTCGGCCGTGTCGGTCCACCCCTCGTACCCGTATTCGGCAGCTCAGACGCCGGCGAGCTCGATTCAACCATACAACCCCCAGGAATGGGCACCTTCTCCCGTGCATGGCCCTGAGCGGATACATCAGTTCCCCCAAATATCCTCTGTGCAAGAGACACAAGGTGAGATGTGTCTCCCTATGCCAGAACCAGTCTAGATATTTCAACAAGGGCTAATGTCATTCCAAGCATCATCGCCTCCCCCGCCACCTCCTTATTCTCCCCCCCGGAGTCAGAGACCCGCCAGCGGCATTTTCGAGACGCCGCCGGCAAATATCTCGGCGGCGCGCATGCCTCCGAGTGTTCACCGGCCATCCCCAGAACCACAGCCGGCTCATAATTTCCCGCCTCCGCCTGGTGCTAATGGCCGCGGCGCATCGCGGGAGAGGCGCTTCGGCTTGCCGTCTCTTGGCAGGCGGAGAGATAGAGAAGCTGCCGGATCGCCACCGGATACTCACCCTCCAATGTCAATATCCCGGCCGCAGCCTCTCACCGTCCAGATTCCCCGCGCGCCGGAAAGATTGACCACTGATTCTTCAGCAATTCCGCCCAGCGCACGCAGGGCCGCTTCCGCCAGCGCGATCGATACGCCGACTTCAGCCCGATCCAGGTCGGCCTCCCGGACGAGATGGGAGCCCGGTATGCCACTTCCACCGCCCCCTCCCGGTCCTCCGCCGTCTCAATCCAGATCACAAAGTCTTAATAGGACTACTGAACCTATCATATCACCACCTACGAGAAGACCCCCGCCTAGCGGAGTGGCCGCCCTCGGACCTGTACCACCGACGCCAGCGGATTGGATTGAAGGCCAGCGCCAAGGACAGGGTAGGTCGCCCAACTCGGCCGCCCTAACAATCGACACGTCTAGTGTCGAGAGTGGCACCACGCAAGTCCCGCCTGATTCAGCCTCAGGGTCCAGCTCTGCTGGTGGCGGATTAAATAGGACGGGTGCCCTGCGAGGTGAGAAATCGCTTCGCGAGAGACGTACGGAAAGCCGTACAAGACACAGCAGCGGGGAGTCGAGCAGCAGCGTTCAGCCCCTATCGGATATCATTGTGCCCCAAGGTGCCAACTCGTCCCGGCCATTCTCTGTTCATAAGGGGACGCCCCGCAGCGGCAGAAGCGCCTTGCAGGAATCAGGAGACGACAACATAGACTCGAGCCATTCAACACCTCGACCGTCTGCTGGCTTACATCCGGAGGCAGCAACACCGCCCTTTTCACCGCATTCCCAGAAAGTATATCCCTCAAAAGAAAACGGACACCCCATAGCACCAAAGTCACTCCCCACACCACCACCGCAAAGTCGCTCGGCTTCGAGCTCCTCCCAAGCGCGACCGGAAATGCACAGCTCAATAGGTAGTCTCATATCAACGCCCGTCTCAGCGAAGCTTATGCCCAAACATGTGGTCATAAGCCAAACCGCCGATCAATTCTGCCAAGGCAGCATTGAACGGTTTCAGGCCTTCGCCCGGGCCGAAGCCGAAGCAAATTCAGATGCTGACCGGGTCAAGCTGTTCACAGACTTCGTGGTGAGCGAGTCCAGATTACGGCGGGAGAGATACTCGTCAGCAATCGGAGCTATGGGTTCAGAGATTTTCGACCTTACGCGAGATTTGTTCCGGCCTATGAATCCGAGACGCGACTCGGGAGCGTCCCAGACGAGCGAGTGGACACCCCAGTTGTCCGAGTCGAAATCGCAGCGTAGCTCATTCGGCCTCGTATCTCGCGACCAGCAGTCAAGCTCCGCGCCCTCCTCGGCGGGCCTGCCGCAGTCGCACTCGCCCATCAATGGGCCCCCTAGCGGCGCGAATCGGAACTCGCATCAGTATATGCCATCATTATCACCCATCCTTAGTATGAGCGTTAGCGACGCGCTCGAGGCGGATTCTCGGGGCCGACCAGCGAGCAGATGGTGGGAAGCGGATTCCGCCGGCGAGGGTGGTCGGTTAGAGAGGACGAAGCGGGAGTCGAAATATATGGGCGTTCCGAAGGAGGCAAGAGAGGCGCTCCAGTGGGAGGACATGCCTAGCAGCGCCGAGGGCCAGTCGACTTCGAGTAACCCGTACGCATCTTCGAACGAGTACCCGCCCGAAAAAGTGGGATGGCACGACCAATGCGATGACCCGGACGTGAGCGCTACCACGCCGAAGCCGCTCCGGCACTCCTTGGGATCCATCACGGCGTCCGCACCAAACACTCCGAGCCCCTCGCAACTCGACGTGTCCCGACTCGTGACCCTGCCTCCGCCGTACCCACGCCACCACCCGGCCGTAAACAACAACCACCCGGAGCTGACGGCCATCCGCGTCCAGGTGCGGGCGCTCAGCGACGTATGCGAACTTCAGAAGACGAAGGAGCAATTCGGCTCGGAGAGCGCCAAGATGCGCGAGGAGGCGGCGGCGGCGGCGGCGGAGCGTCGGCGGGCGTTGCGCACAAACCTGCAGCAAGAGATCAACATGGGCAACATGTCGTACGCCGATGCGGCGGCCATCGAGGCGGACAATCAGGTGCAGGAGAAGGCGCAGGCCAAGGAGACGGAGAAGAAGGACTTCGAGGGGTTCCAGACCCGGGTGGTGGCGCCGCTCAACGAGCTGTTGACGAGCCGCATCGCGCACGCGACGGCTCTCTTCGACGAGCTGCGGTCGCGCCTTTTCGTGGATGTCGGGGACCCGAACCTGCCGCAGGAGGAAGGGGACGAGCAGCCCGAGCTCCTCGAGAAGCTAACGCTTCTCAAGTGGATCTTCGAGGCGCGCGAGCTGCTGCACCGCGAGATCTACGACTTGCTGAGCGACCGCAACGACCGCTACCGCGACATGGTGCTCACGCCCTACCGGCTCAGCGGCAACAACGAGAAGCTGCGCGGCGCCGAGGCCTTCTTCGCCGAGGACGCGGCCAAGCGGCGCGCGGCGTTCGCCGACGAGGTGCTGCGGCGCACGCAGGAGTTCCGCGACGTCGTCGAGGACACCGTCAGCAAGGGCGTCGAAATGCAGCTCAACGCCTTCTGGGACATCGCGCCGCCGCTCCGGCGCCTGCTCGACAAGATCCCCGCGTCCGCCGTCGATCTCTCCTCGGCTTCGGGCTTCCGCATCCAGATCCCGCCCGCCGAGTATGATGAGAACCCCGTCTACCACCGACATCCCCTGCAGTATTTGTATTCCTTGCTGCTGCACGCCGAGAAGAGCACCTACCAGTTCATCGAGTCCCAGACGAACCTGCAGTGTCTGCTGCACGAGGTCAAAGAGGCCGTCGCGGGCGCTCGCGCCAAGGCCAAGCTCGCCGAGGTGGATAGTGATAATAGCGCTAGTGCCGAACGCGAACGCGTCATCGAGGCCGAGCGCCGCGCCGAGATGGACGCCCTCACCGAGGATCTCAAGGACAAGGTCCGCGTCGTCCAGGACCAGTGGACCGGCGCCCTCGGCGACGCCATGCGCAGCGTCAAAGAGCACGTCGGCGAGTTCCTGCTCAGCACCGGCGGCTGGGACGAGAGTCTCGAGGACCGCGGCGTGGGCAGCGTTTGAGCCTTGTGCTTTTCTCGTCACATGACTATTGTGTTCAGGGACTTGAGGAACGACAAGATGAATAGCAAAATCTTACGGGTATGGCTGCGTTCTAGGTAATAGGTGGTTCACTGGTTGGTTATTTAACTACATATTACGTGTACAGCTTTGTTTGGGGGCCGGGTTGGCTGTTTGCTCCTTAGTTGTTAAGTAAGAGTGATGATACCCCTTTTAGTTGAGAAAATTTGGCGGATTACACTTATATCAGGTAGACCTATTATATGGAAATAAGATCTTTTAGAACTCAACGCCTTTCTCTAGGCTTCGCAACGTGCTCATGGAAGTGGATTATTGTGAGAAACATAGCCAGTTGTGGGATTGCAGTGTAGAGTTCGAGCAAGATCGTCAGATATAAGTAGGAAACACCGTTGCTTTTCATGTTCGAGGAGTTGATTCTATCCAAAGAAGATTCCATCTCCAATATCTATCGCGGACCATCAAGAAGTTTCACGGTGTTATTGCTACTATTATTTCCTTTCTACTCCGAGTCTACCAACGGTTTCTCTCAGACGAAAGCTTCGCGTTGTCAACGACAAGAGACTGATATGCGGTTTGTATTCAGACGGAAGCCAACCAAATCCGGCGAAAGAAACAACGAAGGGCGCACCCGCCCTCATCGCTGCGGCCTCAACTGGATATTCGTCGGGCAAATTGGGAGCGCTGAGGGTATTGTTCCGAAGCGGGAGACTCCATCAGCGACAAATGAGGCACCATAAGCATAGGAGGATAGAGAGGACAATGCGGAGCTCGTGTAAAGCTGTTTCGTCTTCCATCGGCACAAGCCATACGCACCGACAACACAATAGACTCTCTTCATCCTTACAGCGACTACTCTTCACTGCTTGCTCTTCTCATCGAATTCTATGGGCAGCTCCATGCCGACCCTCCTGGCGGTTAACCTGACGCGCTCCTCGTCGTCCATGTTCATGCCGGGATTATACCGCTCTAGCAAGGTGGTGTACTGCCTCTGGGCCCTGAGGTATTGTACGAGCTGGTCTGCTTGCGCCGGCGCAAGTGGGTGGGAAGCGTCGTCCGTGAAGCTCTGTCGCAGCCGTTGCTGAAGGGGTGATCGCGTATGCGAGGTAGATTTTGGCTTGGGAGGGAGCTCCCGCAAGAGAGCGCGGTAGAGGGATCGTAGCTTGACCGGATTCGGCATGATGGCGAGCGATTCTCGAATGACAGGAAGAGGGTGGTTCTGACGGTTACCAAGGAAAGCCTGAAGGAAAGAATGAAGTCCTATTCACTGTGATCAGCAGCGAAACATGCATAAGATGAAATATGCAGATATCCAATAGCCTGTTGAGATAAAATCTTATCTTATCGCTTGCAAAGTACTGTAAAGGGGAACGGGAACCATGGAACATAACAAGGCGAGTTGCGTCACAGATAAGAGATCCTTATCGACTTTACTTTTCTGGTGGGGTTATCTTCGGTAGGCACATAACATTGACTACAGTAAGTACGTACTTTAAGCATGTTTCCCCGGTAGTTTACACACTGTATGACTTTATACACTGGTAGGGTACTGTACACAACATCAATGTTCGTCCATGGTGTTACTTAAGTACTATAGACTAATAATAGATGACGGATAGACCACTTGAAGAAGCAGCAGCAGCAGCACCACCACCACCACCACCACCACCACGACGTGAACCCTCACAGACATGTCTACAGATATATGTTTAACGCCAGCTGATGCTAACTCAAGCAATCGATAGTGGCAATGGCACCGCGCTGGCAACTCTCGGGCTTGCTGGCAATGCCACCTTCTATCCGGCCCCTGCTGCTACTGGCGAGCACGATCCAGGTACAGCCATTATCGTCTGCTCTCCTTGTACAAACACGAGCAAGGCAGTTCTCGGCATCACCCTCTCAGTGTGCCAAGTTTAGATACTCGAATATCGCCGCATATTCCATCCCCGAATTTCGAAACGCTCCGCCTAATGCAGTCACTCCAGAGCAGCTCTTCGAACATGCCTTTCTACTCAATGCGCCAGACACGCCAGTCGAAGAAGGCTTGAGAACCCTCTTCACCAAGACCCCGGCCAGTTTCTATTACGGGAACCATGACTTTTACCACCTCCGGAAGAACACCCGCATTCCCGAGATCTGCATTCTCGGTCGATCCAATGTCGGCAAATCCTCCCTCGTCAACGCCCTTGCCAACCGCCAGACCAACGAGCTAGCCCGCGTCAGCAAATCGGCCGGCAAGACGCGCTCCATGAACGCCTACAGCTTCGGTCCCCCGCCGCAGCTCCCTAAGGAGCTCACCGGCGCTCAGTATAAAGGCAAGGAGGATCTGCCCAAGCACACCTTCTATCTAGTTGACATGCCCGGGTATGGCTATGCCTCGCTCCGTGAATGGGGGAAGAATATCACTCTGTACCTGAATAAGAGGAGCGCTGTGAGAGGTGCCGTCCTGCTGATCGATGCCCAGGCTGGGCCTAAAGGAACCGACTGGGACGCCCTGAACCTGCTCGGCACGGCGGGCCTGCGCACCGCCTTTGTCATCACCAAGGCCGACAAGGTCAAGACGCCTGACCGTCTACGCGATACAATCCTCCGTTTACGGAACGGGATTTGCGATATCGAGCACCTGCTCACTGCGGAGAACAAGTGGACCTGGGATACCGAGATCTACGTCACGGCCGCTGGCGCCAGGGATCCGGCGGTAGTGAGCGCCACGGCCACCACGGCACGGTTGGCAGTGGCCAAGTTGGCAGGCCTGGTGGGAGATACGCGACCAAAGGAGGAAAGGAACCGGAGATGGGGAGGCAAGGTTGTGGCGTTCGAGGAGCTGATGTCTGTTCCCGTCAAGGCTATATACGCCGCCAGCGCGCAAAAAGATGACACCGACACTCTAGACCGTCCCGCAAATATCAGGAGCCGAGCGCCTTCGCTACCCGAGGACTCTGGTGGCTTGACTTCGCCGGTAGCGCCGAATACTGAGCATGCCTCGGGCCAACAGAACGTCAGCATCCACGGTCCGAGCAGGCCCAGGACAGACTCCTCGCTCAACAGCCCAACCGCCCGCAACCCCCCCACCACCAACCCACCATCCCGCTCCTTCCACACTACCGGGATTCTCGATGATTCATCACCCTGCCCCGAGGAGCTGCGGGCCCTCATAGATGAGTTCTGGGCCGACCTCAAGGCGAACGAGAATACCGCCCGGGACCGTGCTAGGAAGCGGAAGCTAGAGCTCGAGAGCCGGAGCCCTCGGCCACCCCACAAGAGCAGGGAGCAGGAGCTGCGCTACAGGGGCCAGAGTAGGTTTCCCGAGCAGACGAAGAGGTTCCACATGATTAAAGAGAACAGACTTCGGAGGGAGATGATGCGGTTGCAGATCCAGGAAGGGAAGCAGAGAAGGAAAGAGATGGGATTGGACTACGCGGACCTGGATTCCGCGTGGGATATCGAGGCGAGAGGAGGCGCCGGGAGGAGAAGGCCTCAAAGGGATATGGACGATGCGATGGATGACGAGTTCGGCCCTCCTGCTTCTGAAAAGTCGAGTCGCTTTGCCAAGGGTGGCGGAAGTAAAGCCAAGGGAGCCCAGAAGCTAGAGCCGGAGCAGGAGGAGGAGCTGGATCCGTTCGAGGCTGAGTTCTTGCGGAAGAGGGTCGGGGATGACGACGTCCAGGATCAGGGCCCTTCATTCTGAGAGGATGCCAAGTTCAGGCGGCACTTGTTCTGTGCCGTGCGATGGGCTTTGTATGTATATATCACCATGACAGTACAATTATTGCATCTGTACATATCTACTGTAATATCTGACGCATCAGGCACACACGTTAGAAATAAGAAGCGAATATTCAAAACAAGTCAATTTCTTCTACGTCGCAGCATTCACGAGGCTCGCCGCCGCGGACACCTTGGGTTTCCTAGTCTTGGCCTTCCTCCTCCCCCTTTCCAGATCCGACATCATCCCGCTCCCTTCCATAGCCGGCGGTGGCACGTCGTCCCGGAAAGGGTAGTCGGGCACGAACACGTCGATCAGGTTGTCCACGAACCCGATGTCATACAAGTTCTCGACATCCCGCAGCTTCCACACGCGCTGCCACTCGCCGATGCCCGGGCCGAACGCGGCGGCGGGCGGCCTGCCGTCCTCGGTGCGCACGAGCACCTGCACGGGCATGACGGGCCAGCGCGTCCGGGGGGCCTCGAGGCCGGGGTTCTTAGGGCGATTCGCGGGCATCGCTCGCTTGAAGGCGCACCCTTCGTCCATCTCGGCTTGCCAGTCCTGCCACTTCATGCTCTCGTTGGTGGTCGTGCCGCAGTAGATCAGGTAGATGTGGTAAGCCAGCAGGCCCCAGACCAGCGGCGACGTCATGAGCGTCAAGAGCGTCACGGACCCCACGCCCACGTCGTCCTGCACGCCCAGCGTGAACAGCACGAGCCACTCGCTCCAGCCCATGCTTTTCGGGCAAGATGGCTTCCAGAGCGAGTACTCGGGCCGCCGTCGGCGCACGTTCTCCGACACCAACGCGAGACCCACGCATGCGCCGTACGCCGTCATCACGGCCGTCGAGAGTAGCAACAAGATGAAGAAGTGCTGGTTGCCGTACCCCACGCAGTTGTTGATGAAGACGCAGTGGTGGTCCATCTTGTGCACGCACCGCCCGCACACGCCGCAGTGCTTGCTGCGCGCCGGCTTCAGCAGCCCGCACGTGCGGCACCGATGGCCCGGGTGGAACAGCGCGAAGTCGTACGGGTAGTGCGCCATCCAGCGCGCGTGCGTCGCCGCTGTCACCGTGCCCGGGTCCGCGCGTGCCGACAGCCACAGGAACACGTAGGGTAGGGCGATGGCGACGGAGCCGCAGAACTGGTGCATTGCCGTCATTCGCGGCCACGCCCCTGGCAGGAACATGAACTCGCCCCCCGCCAGCAGCGCCACGAAGAAGATCAGCACCGTCGGGTGCCGCCCGTACATGATGAAGTGGCTCGTCCGCCCCATCCACGCCGTGAACCGCCCGCCCGTGAGCCGCCCGTCGACCGCGAGGATGGCCGACGGGATCGTCACCCACATGGCACGGTACAGCCATGCGATGGGCGTATGTCTGTGATTGTGCGTGCGGTCAGTCGCTGTCTTAGTGGAAATCCTGACCGAAGGCGCCCCATTTTGTCAGCCGCTCCGCCTGGTTGCGCATGAGAGAGAACTCAGCCCTATTGGGCGTGCACACGGCATGGGAATAAGTGCACGCACGTGGCATGAGAAATCTCCGAGGGCTGTATGTCCCATCGTATGTATAATGCATGGTGTCATTTCGTGTTCGGGTTATTAGCACTTGACACTTACCTGAGAGAGGGATTGCGGCCGAACAAGGCGACAAAGGTGAAGAAGGAGATAGCGAGCACGCCGAGGGCTATCTGGGCGATAACGCCCATCTTCAAGCTGTAGTCGGTGTGTGTCTTCTTAGGCGGACTCCGTACACATATATATACGGCTGTATGTATATATATATATATATATATATGTGTATGTATGTGTATGGATTGGTACCTAGGGATATGTCGTATCGATGCTGAGCGTCCCTGGTCATGAAGACGCTTTGAAATCTACCTTACTATTTGAAGTACTAGGAGATTGCTTTGAAATGGAGCCATCTGAGCCTGGATTTGCTCAAGACTGCAAGTAATACTAAGTAGCCAAGGCGGCACGCTTTGGGGTATCCAGTCAGCAGCACGACCAAGAGAACGGCGGCTGAAACATGGGTACGGTAAGCTGAGGAGGGTGCGTTTACTATGTAGCTGAAGGGTGAGATACTCGTAGGTTGCATGCGGGAACATCCTATCAATTTCTATTGGCTACGATTCTCAAACATTGGAATTGTATTCATCCAGAGGGGTTATTGAACCACAAGGCTTATGCCACTTGGGCGGGGCACTCGCCCTCTTATATGGATATTCCGTAACCTTTGGTAAATGCATACGATGGGACGAAGCATTCACGTGCAGGCGCGACGGTCAGGGTATCAACTTAATTCGCATCACGCGTACGAGATCTTGGGACAATATGGACTGCCTGCCTGACCAGTTATACGGGAATAAATAGGAGACTGTCTCCCGATCAAGGATCAGAGAAGAAATGAGTTACTTGTTTACGTCATACCTTTTTACTAGCACTCACTGTCAGAAAAATGCGTTACTTAATTCGATAAGCCTCTCTTTCTGTCGAACACTCGTCTTCACCTAAGGTACCAAAACTATCTGGACTTTATCGGACAAAGGCCACAGGGGACTCCGTAGGTGATAGGAAAGGGATAAAGGAAGCCTACGAAAGACGGATTATTTTGTGAGAGTATTCATACCAGTGAGAACAGACAGCCAGCGTTGCCTTCTACGGCTGGGCGACAACCTGGTACATCCAACTACACGTTGTCGCTTATTGTCGCATTGCGTTGCAGTCCACGCTTGCACCCCGTCCGGCGCCGTAGTCTTATCAGGGTTGCTTAAATGCCTGCACCCATCGTCTACGAAGGCGTCACCGCCCAAGATGGCGGCGGCGGCGCTCTGTTCAAAGGCCTCAAGTTCTGGGTCTCACAACGCGTTCCCGCTCGATCCACCTGCATCCAGAATATCAAGGTAACAAATCCCATCCATCGATGCTTGGTTCGCTTCCTCCTTTGTGACTAACCTTGGTGTAGAGCAATGGCGGTGAGGTGGTCCCGATTGAAAAGAACGCCGACTACATGATTGCAGACCATGCCAGACAAGATGCTCCCCCGGGTTCCTACTCGTGGAAGTTCATCGACGATTGTCTGGACGCCGGCATTCTGAAGCCGATTGAGGATTATCTTTGCACAGAGGCTCCTCGTAAATCCCGGCCGGTAGGCTCTTCCATACGCCAAAAGGGCACGAGGACGCCTTACACAGCCGAAGACGACCAAATCCTATTCAAATGGGTTGCCAAGCATGAAAAGATGGGCGTCAAGGTCATGGGAACGTCTATTTACCAAGAATTGGAAGCGAAGGTCAGACCCCGGTCCCACTACTCTGGTGTCCCTTTGGATATCCCGGCTAATGTCTGTAGTACCCTCATCATACTTGGCAATCATGGCAGAGTCGGTGGAAGGACAAGCTACGGTATCTTCCCCGGCCTGAAACTTCCGACGGGGAGTCCTCTCCTCGATCATCTCCAGTGCCATCTCAGAGCGCTACGTCAACCACCGCATCTCGTCGTCCTGGAGTGAGGCAGACAGCTGCGCAAAACCCTGGCAATTCCAATCCACGGAACCCCTTCACTGCCGAAGAGGACGAGCTGCTATTACAGCACGTTCGGCAGTCCCTCCTCGAAGGCAAATCCATGTCAGGCTACAAGACCTTCTCAGACCTTGCCCAAGATGTCTGTGTCCCTTCGCACTCGTTGCGTGTCGCTGCTGACTGTGGTGTAGTTTCCACAACATACAATGCATTCCTGGAGGGATCGATGGGTAAAGACTCTCAAGCCGAGGCTAGAAGCCATCCGGAGTGAACGGGCCAAGCAGGTACCAAGACAAACATTTAGTATGGTTCCGCGAGCTTCTAAGGAGATCGGTCAGCAGGAGCTCCGCCAGGAAGAAGTATCCGCGGAGGAACCACCAGCTCGGGGCATAGTTCGAGAAGGTAATGAAGGCGAAGAAGAAGATGATCACGAATATCAAGAACACCAACCAGGACCATCCTGCCGATCGGTTCAAATATCGCCGCCGGTGCGAAATCAGTGGGTTCATCAAAGCAACACGGCTGGGGATCGGCCGCAACACCTCACCTTCCCAGATGGGAATCGAGCCGGTAGCGAAGTCGCATCGTCGACTCACGCTGAGGAGAGCGACCTTAGAAAGCAATTCAATTTGGACTATCAAGCATACGCGGACGCGTCAGAACTCCAACCTCACTGGTGGCCTAGCATTAAGGGGAAATCGTTCGAGTTATGGGATCTCTGGCGAGCGGTCGCAGCCCAGAAACTAGACCCCGAGGAGCGTGACTGGCAACAGATTTCGGAGACCTTAGGCTTTAATTGGGTTGATGATGAATCCATCCCGAACGACGTTCGTCGGTGCTACGAGATGCACCTTGCCGATTTTGAGGCCGCTTTGATGGATTTTGACAACAACAGCGATGAGGAGGGAGAAACACAATCACAAGATAAGGTACTTTCCGGGTCTCCGATGCCTTCCTCGCCACCAACACTGCAGTCGAGAAAGCGCTCATTTGCGACGGCTCTTGGCTCCAACCACCCATATCCGAACTCATCACCACCGAAGAGAGCCAGGTATGATCGCGACAGCGAGATACCTTCAACTCCCGACGAGAAGAATGGTACATCCCACCTACGCCGCCATACCCTCCCTGCTGCAATAGCTCACCATACTCGATCGCCCGCTGCGAGATCCACCCGCGGCAACATGGACATAGATCTGCCTCCCCAGAGACCAGTCGTCGAACCTGAGACGCAGGACTTCCGCTTCGAACCAGATACGCAAGCAGTCGTCCTTGGGTCGCAGGTTGATGACGAGGTCGAGTCCCAAGCTAACATCACACCGTCCCAGCAACTGCTGCTCGAATCCGACGCAAGGTCCGAAGAAATTGCCGGCACACCTACGCCAGTTCGGAGGGTGCGCGGTCCTTTCCTGGAAGACAGGTCAGACGGCCGAGGTGATAGCACACCGAGAGCTCCCGGTGTCGAGCCCAGTAACGCGCCTCCTGTGGGGTCGAGTGTAGCTAAACCCACTCGCCGCTCTCTTCCTAAATCCTGGGTTCAGCACCCGTCGCCAATGGCAGACCGTACCGCACAATCACAACCACGGCAGCAAGTACAGTCATCGCAACCAACCGCGAGAGATCCAAGCCTACCGGTGCAGCCCAAACCAAGCCCGCAAGCACCGGTCAAGGAATCACGGGAGGACATTATCGACTTCTATATGTCCCTTGGTTACGCGCATGACATCGTAGTCCGCGCGTTAGATGCCACCACCTGGGTGCCCGGGCTAGCCAGCCAGATAATGGAGAGGTTGAAGAAGGGAGAAAGCTTCCCTTCGAACTGGCGGGGAGTCTGGACGCAGAAAGATGACGAAATGCTGACGGCGGTCTATGCAGATAGCGAACCGCAGGACGCAAAAGAGAAGAGGAAGAGAGAGAAGCAGAGGGGGAAGTTGGAGAGGAAGCATACACTCAAGGGTATGGATATGAGAATCAAGTTCCTGGATGCGACCAGCTTAGGAAGAAGAATAAGATTCGCTGAAGGCGACGGGAGCCAGTCTAGGTGATACGAAGACAGTCGGCTAGCTATAACGCGAGTCACCGAAGCTGCAAAACCAAAATGTGTCAACCATCAGAATATATCTGAAACAAGAATTGATCGATAAATGGCGCATCTTTTGAGCAGTACACGCTATGATGCAAGCTTCCGGGAAATCCTCAGAGCCTCAGCGCTTCCAAAACCCAAGCCGAAGCCTCCCGGCCAGCATGCCTTCAATATCTTTCTCGTACCCGTCCGCATCCGCCCCAGGTTTTCCGTGTTCCAGAACTGCCGAATGAACCTCTCGTTCTCCTCGCTCCTCCCTCCAACGGCGTCCTCCCCGCGCGCCCCCTCCTGCAGACATAAGCGTAGCAGGGAGGCGAACAACCGCGGTAGCAGGTCCCCCCGCAGCCGCTGAAGTACTCGAGCCGGTCTGGCACGATGCTCGCGTGCGGGTCGCCCACACGGTTCATGTGGTGGACGCCGATGGCCGCCACGGACCGCAGCGTGTAGCGCGGCGGCACCGCCTCGCGGAGCACGTCGCCCACGCGCTCGCCCGCGTGGTAGGCGCTGCGGAATCGCATGAGCATGCCGCTGCGGGGGTTGCCGCGTACTACCCTCGTGAAGTCGGACGAGGTCGTCGCCCCCGCCGCCCGAGCGCGTACGTGTCGTGCCACGTGAGCTGCCCCCACTCGCGGTCCCAGACGCTGATGGTGTAGACGGCGCGCCACCATGCCCCCACCGGCACCCTGTGCTCGTGGGTGAAACAGAGGAAGCGGTAGCGGCTCGGGTTCCGCGCCGCGCCCTGCCACAGACCCTCGGCCGTCCCAGGTGCGTGCGCGTAGTCCTCGCCGCGCCGGAGCGACTCCCACGGCTCACGCTCGTTGAGGAGGTTGTCGACGGGCTCTTCGGGCAGGTCAATGGACGGGTACTCCTTCCAGCGGCCCGTCGTCTTCCGGATCTCGAGCGACGTGATCCGGTGGAAGTAGACCCAGGACTTCTTCCACGGTAGCTTCCTGCAGTTGTAAGCGTTGAGGGCCGTGGGTAGCGCGTCCTTGCGCGGGTATTTGCCCTTCGATAGTGCCTTGAGCATGGCTACTATGTCGTCGAGTTCCTCGTCGGGGAGTTGCGGTATGTTTTCTTTCCGACTTTGGCCGTATTCGAAGGGAAGAGGTAGAGCTGCCAGTGGCTTGGGAAGAGCTGCCATGTTGTTTTTGATAGGTGCTTGTCGATGCTGGTGTAGGAATACTTGATATGGGGTGGAGAGCCCTGATATGCTAGTTAATGTTAGCTTAACGTCATCTATATAGTCCTAATCGCTAATCGATCGCACGCGGGTTTCCTACTTGCGTAGTGGGCTGCTATGCGTATCGGGAAGAAGTGGTACTGCGTACTCGATGGGCTAACAGATATCACAGTAGATTCTCTGCACCCCTGTCGTCATGCAATAGGTCGATATAGGTCAGAGAGTAGATTCAGGGTTATGGATGCACAATGAACTCAGGGGACAGCTAACTGGTGAGGTAATAGGTGAGCTTATGTCTGAATTAGGAACTATGTCAGGAGCTCTATTAGGCCCTAGAAGATCTTGGAATGCTTTAAAAATGAAAAAGCCCATGATCTATGGAAACGAATATTTGGACCTCTTCTGTGAACGGTCGTAGAGAGGCCAACGGACAAAGAAAGCCTGGGGTTTTAGTGCGCCATACTAGGCTGCCACACATACCTGAAAGGTCGAATCCAATAACTATGTTTTCCTTGTCTACGATTCTGAAGCCAAGACAAAATAGCCTTTATGAACTGTCATCCACATTGTATCTTGTTCTTGAAGCTTACTCGGCCCTTTTCTGCATACCATCCAAGTATGATACGTTAATCTGGACTTTGCGAATTTCTATTGTTGTCCAAGGTCCTGACCTGTTCCTGCTCTACCCCGAGCCAGGGTGAGCCAGGGGTAAGCTTGTGACACAGCTCAGGGGCCTCATTTTTGGACACCCCGGTTAAAGTTGCCATTTACCAAAAATAGAAGCAACCGTGACAGGGATTATTTTCGTTACTCGACCCTGTCTCTGAAGCACTATAAGACTCTCATTTGTCCCTGCAACCTCGGACAGATATCTGGAAATGTACTCCACTAAAAAGATTATATAACAAACCCCGCGACACCCAACATCTTCCACATAAGCTCGATCGCGTCCGAATCTACCTTGTTCGTTAGTAGATTTCGAATGGGCATTGTATCATAGATGATCCTACTCTGCAGCACGAATGGAAGGGAGCCATAAGAGCCAATGCAGCCGTTAATAAAGAGTCGTGCTAATCGCACATTGGTTTTTTATATGGGAGCCATATATTACTTTTTTTACACCTGCCAACAGCCCGTCAGAACTCTGACGGGCCGTTTCACGCGTTTTCCAGCCCGCTCAAAAACGCGTAATTGCTCGAATTTCCTTCATTGTAACAGTTGCACTGTTATTGCTAAGGGATTTTGAAATCAACATTACAATAACATTTTCTAATATTATAACAACCACTGCCGCCATATTACCTAATAAAGCTATTACGGTTTCGAACTCGTTTTTAAAATTTAAGGATTTCAAGTTTTCGTTTAATAGTAAGCCGGAAGCCTATTTATCGCCTGGGCCGAAAGTAACACAATTCTTAACCTCCCTAATTATTACCTAGGGGCCTTTAAGCAGTTAAATAAATTAAAATTTGCTTTAAGGGCGTTCGCGAAAATCTAAAACTTCAACTTCGTTAAACGAAATTCGGCTAACCTTAAGAAAAAAAAAATTAATAGGTTACTTAAACGCGTTAATTTTCGCTATAATTAATATTATCGGCCCCGTATCATATTAATAGACTTTAGCCGTATGAAAAGCAAAAAAGCTATAACGTACCCGTAAAAAACGATAATAATACGTAATTATAAAAATAACTAGAAGTAGTTTTTCCGTACGTATAAAAATAATAAAGGTTGTCCGCTTTAACATAGTCATAAATTATTACCGCGTTCCGAAATACATACCGTATATTGCTAGTTAGGCGAAAACTTATATTAACAAATAATAGCTTTTATATATAATAATATATTACGCCCTTGCGAGTTACGTAAAACAGTTCGTAAAGTAACCGGCGGCAGGGAAAAGCTAATACTTAAAGATATTAACAATATACGCTTAAGAATTTAGAAGCGTATTCGTAAAGATTTTACTGTTACGCAGGCCTTTATTAAGTAAGAGCTTGATCGACAACGCTTTTCGGGGCTTAATTAAGGGGGCTAATGGCCTAATGACACCACCCTCTGGGCAGAAATTCCTCAGCCAAGACGCTAAATACCGAATCTATCCCATTTTAGGTGTAGTTTTCGTAATGGTTGTCGTTAACGAATCCTTTACACCTAAAGCAATGTATCTTTTCGCCCGGAGTTATCGGAGTCCCTAGAATGGCTTAGATTAGTGGCGGAAATTAACGAAAATGGCGCTTCCTAAGCGACTGTTGCGAACAATCGCTTAAAAAGCGCCATTTTCGCGTTGTAAAGCTATAAAGTGACAAATCCATTAATTCGAAGCCATCTTTATCGTTATAAGCCGCAGAATATGGAGGAGCTTCCAGTTTAGGAACGTATTCGGCGTGCGGCGATCACTTTCGCTGTTATACGAGCTTTGCGTATACTGAAAAAGGTTAGAATGAAGAAAAAGAAGGATCGGCGATATCTACCTATGGCAGAAAAAGAAGCCCATAATTCGGAAAGTCCTGAAGCTTTACAAAGGTTCGCAAAGAAGATCTTAAATGGGTTAAATCGGAAATTCAAAGATTTTTTCCGCATAAGTAAGCCCCAGTTCTTTTTGCTGTTGTAATGGCTTTAGGATTATACTGGCTTCGGCGACACCCGCTATACCTTCGCTGCTTACAGGCTTATAATATTCCTATATATTATAGCTTTTAACGAAATACAAAGGAACGCAGTTAATCGGTTCTTTATTTTGCAGAACATTATTTATTTTATCGTATACGAACTTTTTAAGTGTATAGTAACGCTTTTTCGTACCTTCGTAAAGTAATCGAATGCAAGATATTTTACGCCTTCGATCGAATTAAATCCCAAGTTAAAACAGTTTAGTAAGTATATCGAAGTAGTTAATGGTATTTACTTTTATGCCTTTATTAGATAAAGCAAGTAACGCGGATGGCGAAGTCGTAAAGGTTTTATTTCGCAAAACGTATTTGCAGCTGTAAAGCGTAATGGAACTTTCAGTTACGTATTAGCCGGCGCTTAAGGTTTTATGCATAACTTTAAGCTTTTCGCGGATGCTGTTTCGCAAAGCTTTAAAATGCCGCCGGGTCGGTTTTATTTAGCTGATAATGGTTTCGGCAGTCGATAGGGGATTATCGTACCTTTCTCGGCGATTAGATACCATTTTTAGGAATAGCGGTTAGGTTAAAAAGGACCTTAAACGGTAAAGGAACTGTATAACTTACGCCATTCGAGGATTAAAGTTATCGTAAAACAGATATTCGGTATGCTGAAAAGGAAATTTAAGATTATACGGTATTCCGCGTCCGAATATAACTTGATATCGTTGGTCTGATTCGTATATACCGCGTATGCCCTATATAACTTTATTAAAAAAAACGGCAAAAAGGATATAGATAAAGAACGAAAACTTACGAAAGCTAAAAAGGATATTTTCGACAAACGGCGGCAACGCGCTGCTTTAAAGCTAAACGGAAGGCATCCTTATAATATACGGTAACGGATAACCTTAAGGTAATAGCGGAGTTATCAAGAATATATGGTAATAATTTTTGATAATGATTAATAATTAAATTTAAAAAAAGTGTATTAATTTAATAGAAAACGCGTTGTTTTGTAAAAAAGTGTGTTACGTTGCAGAAAAGTGTATACGTTAGAAAAAGGAAAAAAATAAAAGTAGCTAAGCATTAAGTTGGGAATAGCAACTATATGCAACAATTTTGATAAAGTTTTTTTGAATATAGAAAAACCGTTAGTTTATATATAGATTTCAAAGATATTAGGTATTTCGGAAAATTGTTACAAAATAACTTTTTATTTGCAAAGCTTTTATTTTAATGCTTTCAGCCTAGTGGGCCGTAATAACCCCCTTAATTAAGCCCCTTTAAGGCCCCTTAAGGGCCTTTATTTTTAGTATATAATAAAATTTAACACCAAACCTTTCAAGCGATAAAACTTAACAACGTAATAAGAAATATATGATAATTTTTATATCAATTAATTCGCCTTTTAAAAACGATTATAGTGCATATTTTTAATCGTAATTTGTCGTAAAAGAAAAGGTTAATTTCGAACGCGAATATAAGTAAAACTATTGCAACGATTTCAAAATATCCAAAACGTTAATTTCTTTAACAATTTTTTTAGCTTTTTCGATTTCTGCAATTTCTTTAAAGCGATTAGCTTTCGTTATTTTAATCCTTCCGTACATATAAATTTATATGGTTATTTCGGTTATTATTATCAGATCTCGTCGATTAGCATTTTTAGATAAGTTACCTTTTATTTCTTCGATTTTAAACTGTTAAAAATCATAAGATTTATTCTTTTCTTAAGTACCGTATAGGCTATCGGAAAATCAAAAGCCTTGATATTATCCGCAAGATTATTAACGAGATAACTTATTACCTTCTTTATATTTTTAAAGCCCTATATCCGGCTGAAACCTTGAAAACCGTAGAAGCCTATTATAATAGCCTTATCTTCGCTTAGATTTTTCTTCGAAGTCTTTTGCCGTTTAACTGGAAACGGCATCTTTTCCGTTGCTTAAGACAAAAGTACCGTAGGCTATAAGTTTATTCCTTTATCGCCTAACAGCTTTGCGTTAATATTAAGGTCGATTTTACTTACCCGCGTTTTGGCTTTAAAAGGTTTCGACCTTTTTACGGCCTTATTACTGTTCTTCCTTAAAGCTGCACTTTTATCGCTAACGTTACCTTTATTAGGTAGATCGGATTTATTACCGGCTTCCTTAATAAACTTTCCCGAGGCGGTTTCCTTCGCGAAAACGGTCCGATATAAGTCCTTATTTACGAAAGGTTTTTTGTAAAATTACGCTACGTTAAAATCCTTTTTCAGGATAACTTCCTATATTTCTTCGGATAAAAAAAAGATACCTTTTTCAGTTTTTCCGTTACTGCTCGTTTCGAATAAAATTGCTACTAAATACTGCGTTTACTGTTTCTTTTCCTTTAAATACTTCGTTTTCATCGTATCCTTTTTCTATGGCTGATCGTTAATACGTAACTTTATATCAGCAGCAAAATTTTCGTATACGGGCTTCAAAACGGCAAAACGTTCGATTACGAATTTATTTTTTGCTATATAAAAAAAAACAGGTTTATAAAAATTTCAATAAATTTAACGTTCTATTGCATTCGAAGGCTTAAGCCCCGTAAACGTATTTTCCTTTTCCGTTTTTTTAAAAAATCACTTTTTTATAAAACTTTCTGTAACTGTAACCCTTATAAATCCTTTTTAACTTTCTTAAAGTTCTTCGTAAAACGCTTCTTTCAGCCTTAACTGAACTAACTAAAAAATAAATCAAGCTGTAACTCGTTTAAAAGGGATTCGTCTAAAAAAAACTCCGGAGATAACGTATTCCTAACGATAATTTTTCCACTTATATTATCGCGAACGAAACCGGAATCTTTAAATACGAACGCGGTACCCTCGCCATCCTTTCCTTAAACGGCAAAGGCGTTCGGCTAAAAGAAACCTATCTTTTTTTTAAGGGACTAGGGTTACGAAGCCATTACGAAAACAGCTAAAGCGACTACAAAAAAGGGCTATAACGCCAATTCGGTAAAATCACAATATTATCTCCACTTACACATATGGATAACGTCAGCCAAGAAGGCGGTAACTCCTTTAGGTCTAGGCCCTGGAGTTGATATGAATGATACATTATCAGTTCCCAGTTTTATTATGTGTACTGATGTACACGTTGTCATTAGGCCATTAGGCCACTAAGCAGTTGTCGATCAAGCTATAATTCTGTCAGCTAGCAGGAGGTGCGCTAGCACCCTATATACGGAAAGGCTCCCTTTAATCGGAACCTATAGGTTTCGTAACTAGACTCTATAAAAAGAGGAGTGCGCGTTTTAAAGCGGTTGTAGCTAGTTATCTAATACAACATAACTGATGTCCCTTATATCTGATAATTAAGAGTTTTATTCGCTTAAACCGCATTATTATCAATTAATTAGCAGCTACAAAAACGATATAAGCTGCACATTAATAGAAATTACCTATATACTCTATTATCTATAATGGCGACCGTACCGTCGATGTCCCCCGTTATCTTTAAGGGACCTAAGGACTGGAATCGCTTTAAAGGCAAATTTTAATCCAGAATGTATGCGCTTGGTATTTGGCGTTATATCGACTCTAATCAAGATAATACATAGCTTGTCGAACTTATAAAACCTAATATAACTTTCTATTCGAAAAAAATTAATTCGTTAAATAATGACACAAATAGTTAATTTATCTTCCGAAAGAACTATATAAGCCGAAAAAATCGATTATACGGGTTATTCAACAAATATACTTAAGATAGCGATAAAAGGCAAATAAGCTTCTACCCAGGATTTTGCGACGTATATTTACGAAAATCGGAAATACGAAAACTTTTGTGAAAAGATTAACGACCTTACGAAATAGGTCTTAAAGTTGGTATTTCCAGCGATTAAAAAAAGAATTTTTCTTTTAAGAAAAATCTTAAGAGAATAATGCGTTACTTTGGCCGAATCCGGCAAGGCATATAATAGCAAATTTATAAATAATACCTAACAAAAATACCGCAAAAAGCTAAAGCAAGTTTCGAATTTACCCAAAAAATTAAATAAGTAAATCGTAAAATAGTAAGAAATAATAGCTTAAAGATAGCGTTATGGTATTCCAAAAACGAAAATAGCGACTATATAAGTTAACGACTTATATACAGCTTTGGCTTTAATTACAGAAACCTAGATAATTACTTTTCAGATAGTAAAAAAAGCTGAAATCGATAACGGTACGATTAGTTATTAAAAAATAGTTGTTAACCTTTTAGATTATTGGACGTTAACTTATCTCTTATTTATATTACAAAATATTAAAACAACGTTTCCGACTTTTTAAGAAACCTTAATAAAGTATTTCAATTAAGACGATTTTAATTAGGAAGATATTAAAAATATTAACCTTTTATTACAAGCAAAAACCTTAGGGCGTAGGTCGAAACGTGGCGGTCGTAAAGGTTTTTAAACGGCCCGAAGCAGAAGTAAACAGAAGCGATAAAAATTGGATGCGTAAGGTATTTGTTATAAAGCTTGCTTAAGCGTTTATTATACTTTATTCTAATGCTTTTATGTATTTCCTAGCAAAGCCTTAAAAGGTTTCCGCTTTAACGATAAGGTGATTTCATACGTCCAAAGTTGTATTGCTTCCGATTAGTTTTTAAGGAAAAAATTGAACGTTTATTAAAGTCTATAAAAATGTTAATTATTTAAAAAATTAATTAATTCTTATAAGAAGTAAAACGAATCTTAACGGATTTTTTAATCTTTAATTAACGTAATACAACAAATATCGCGTTTTACCCCTTAAAAATGTATTAATTTTAGATTTGAGGTTTATAATTCACGTTTTTAACTTTATTAGCAGGTTTTTAAAATTTAAGCTAACCGTATAAGGCGACGGGATGTACGCAGATAATAGCTTTATACCGATTAAGAGATTCGGAAAGGTTAATATAATACTTTAAAGCTTTTATACAATCTATATTTTTCCGGCAACTCCGGAAAAAAGGGTACTAGTAAAAGTATTTTTTAATAATTTTATTCGAATTAAGTACGATTAAGTAGTTATTACGTTAATAAATAAATTTGATCAATTCGTTAATAAAGATATTAACGCAATAGTTACTTATATAACCTTAGCAGTTGATAAACGAAACGTTAATTTATATATAACAAAACTATTATAAATTAGTCACGGTACGATTTGGCACCTAAAATTAAAATATCCAGGGCCCGAAGTAATTGCTTAGTTGTTGTTCCATATAAACGAAGTACGCCTAAAGGGTTTTATAACAGTCGAATGCTAAGCATGTAGTAAAGTAAAGGCTAAAAAGCTAATACGCCGCGAGCTGAAAAAGGAAACCTTCTAATTAGGATAAATAAAACGCTATCAACTTTATAAACTTCGAAAAAAACCTTAAAGAGTATAAATACGTTATGTTTGCTACCGATAGATACTTAGGCTTTATTTGGAACATTTACTTTAAAAACTGAAAGCAAGATATACTAATTACAGCGTTTCAGTACTTTTTTAAAAGTTTTTAAGAACTAGGATAAGAGTTTTCTATAAATATTCAAATACAACAACGAGATCTTGAAAAATTATCAACTTCGAAATATGCTTTAGTTACCTCCTTTCAGTATTAAACTTAAGCTTTTAATACCGTATACCCAGGTCTAAAACGGGGATATAAAACGTTTAAAGGATATAATTAAAAAGAAAACGACTGTAATACAAAAATAATGTTAAGTTACCTTCGTTTCTAATCGTATATATCTTTAAAGTTGCAATATATCTATACAATTATATCTTTAAATAGGCATTTTTTTTGACAAAGCCTATACGAGATTTTCTATACTTACTTGGCGTATAAAAATAGCGTTATAATACTTGATTAGAAGTTTTAATAAGCCTACCTACGAGTATATAACTATATAGCCTACGTTATAATAGTTATCGTTATAAAGAAAAAATCGCGACTTTAAAAATTAAATCCTAAAACATGAATTAGCTACTTTGTCCGCTACTGATTTACGAATATTTACGAGATTTCGAATTTATTAATTAATAAAGTTATCGCCATTTGAAACGAATAATTTAACGAAGGGGCTACCTTTTTAAGTAATATCAAGAACTTAAAAAATAACCTTTTATACGTTACAAAAGAAGAGTTTTAGAAGTTACTCTGGCAAATAAAAATACCTAATAAGTTAATAGCTACCGAATATATATACAAAAGGAAGATAAGAATTTAAGCAAAACAATTTAATTACCGGCTAATAAAAGAAATAGCTCCAGAAAAATACTCATGTAAAAGGCGTATAAATTAAGAAAAATAAGCTTATTCGTAAGAAACTAATTATCTCTATACGACCGTTATATTCGAACTATATTTATCTCCTGGTCCAGCTAGCGTTTACCTTAATAACTGCTACGATTATTACGCCGACGGAAAAAATCGAGGTAATCTTAAACTTCCCTTATATTATTTAACTTAAAGTAACGGTAAAAAACGAAAGTACCTAACGAGTAATACGAGTAAGGCCCCCCGGGATATTCTGTACTAAAAAGGTATTATCTGAAACGAATACAAAATATAAAACGCCGCATTTAATGCAAAACGTTTAACCTTTTCTGTAAGTACGTACGATAATCGGCCGGTAAACTG
This sequence comes from Monosporascus sp. mg162, assembly GCA_004155945.1. Lineage (NCBI taxonomy): Eukaryota > Fungi > Ascomycota > Sordariomycetes > Xylariales > Monosporascus > Monosporascus sp. mg162. The sequence continues at coordinate 80,528 of QJNY01000097.1, forward strand.
CGGAAGTTTAAAGAAATTAATTATTCGAAATACGCGCTACTTTGATCAAAAATGTTATAATATCTTAATATGTAAAAAGATATTTAAGTCGTGAAATCGGGTATATAGGCGCGACTTACTATTACCGCCGTAGGGCCATACAACGCTAAATACATACCCGTTAAAAAAGATATTTCGTAAAGTCGAAAGGGTTTATTTGCAAAGCTATAAAGAAATACAATCTTGGAAAGCAGCTACCCAGTTTTCTACTAAAGGGAAACAGGTATTAAAATATATATAAATATACGTTTACAAGTTTAACAAATATAACTGGTTATAAAAATGCAAAATACGTCTCGTCGTACGGGGCAATTAACAGCTTAAAAACGCTTATAGCAATATATACGCATTTACACTAGCTAAAAAGTCGTTTCAAACTTTAATCGCTATCGCAGCTAGGTTTAACCTAAAGTTTAAGTAATATAACGTTATAAACGCTTTTATTAATGCTAATCTACCTTATAAAATACATATAAAAACGCCTTTAAGATACCCGCAACGTAATAAAATTCTTTTAATTAAGAAAGTATTATAGAAAATAAGGGAATTATTTTTAGTATAGTAGAAAAACTTTATTAGAACATTTACAAAATTAGGATTTCGCCTTCTTCCTCACGAACTTTATTATTTTATTCGTTAAAAAGTACTTATTTTCTTCTTTATAAACGATATTATTATAGTATACCGCTAAAAGAAATTAAGACCTCGTCGATCAGTTAATTTAACAGATACGGAAACGGTATATCTTTATAAAAGATAAAAACTTACAATAGTTTTTCGGCATCGAAATAATTAAAAGCAAAGTTAAGAAAAAATCAAGTTATCTTAATTCGATTTTATAAATAAGCTAGCTAATTTAATCCCCCCAAAAGTTTAAATAACCTCCTAGAGATGCCAATAACAAACGTCGAGCTATTACCGAATCCTGATAATTTTTTCGCAGATAATACAATCGATCGAAAAAGCTTTTAAGCTTACGCTATAAAGTTATTTAAAAATAATAAAATAACGGGCGAATAAGTAAAATATAACAATGACTTTTACAACAAAAGCGGAATTGTTATCCTTTATGCAAGCTACAAAAAAAACCTTATTCAGCTTTCGACTAATTAAAAAGCTTGGAATTACCCTGGATAGAGGACCGTTAAATATGTGGTGCGACAATTAACAAATTATGCGGCTTATTAACGCCGACGTCGCCCTGTTATAAACAAAGCTGCGGCATATAGATATACATAACTACTAGCTACGAAAAACTGCAGAAAAGAATATAATCAAAATAAATTATATACTTACGGGCGATATACTGGCTAATGAGCTAACTAAAGCCCTAATACGCGAACTCTTTAAGCACTTCAGAAAGCAACTAGAACTAATAGATATTACAGAAGCTCTCGATCAGCAAAGGAACAACCTGTAAATAATTTTAGAGAAGGAATTGGCTAATCGGGAAGATACAGTCGCCGGAGAAAGGTGGAATAAAAAGCTGTGGCGCTAGAAAGTGATAAAGTATAAATAATCAACGCCGTAACTACGTCTAGGCGTTAAGGGAGCGTATCAGCTAGCAGGAGGTGCGCTAGCACCCCATATACGGAAAGGCTCCCTCTGATTAAAATATATAGGTTCCGTAACTAAAATCTATAAAAAGAAAAGTGCGCGTTTTAGAGTGCCTACAGCTAGTTATCTAATACAACACAACTGATGTTCTCTATATCTGACAAATTCCGTACAAAAGCTTTTTACTTTAAAATCCGTTAGAAAAACGACTATCCTATTATTAATAAGGTTATTGCCTTCTTTTAAACCATGCCGTAATATTAAAACTATAAAAGAAATATTTATAAATATTAACATAAATTATATAACTAGTTATATAAAACTAATTACTTTAATGTACTTTTTTTAACTATATAAACTAAACGGTTTCGAGCTTTATTTTTAACTGCACCTTCGTTTTAATCGGCAACGAGATTCACGAAAATTGCAAATAAGTACTTTCCTCTTTAAAACGTTTTTATTCAAAAGTCGGAGTTATTAAATTTAACGTTAACGTCTCACACCATTGAACGGCTCAATTTTTTAACTATTCCAATTATTCAACTTCAATTACCCATATCTCAACAATAACAATATGGAACGGCTTACTAAAGACGCGAAAATGAACCTAGCTGTTCAGGCTAAGAAACGAGACCCGAAACTTAGTTATGCGAAACTTAGTTTTATATATAAAGTTACCCAAACAACCTTAAGGGCCCGATATTACGGTAAACGCGCCCGAATCGATATTATCCCTCCTAGATAAAGATTAACGCCAACTAAAGAAAAATCGATTATTGACCGAATCCTCGACCTGGATACGCGAGCGTTTCCTATGCGGCTTTAGTACGTTAAAGATATGGCTAATTTATTGCTTATCCAACGTATTATAGAACACGTTAGAATTAACCTAGCGTCAAAATTTGTTAGACGGCAAAAAAAGCTTTAAACGCGTTTAAATCGGAAGATCGATTATTAACGGGTTTTAGGCGAAAATCTAGAAATGTTTCGCAAATAGTTCGAGCTTGTTCGGGCTATAATCGCGAAGTACGGCATTATAGAAAAGGATATTTACAACTTCGACAAAACTGGAATTTTGATAAGGCTTTTTATGGTAACGGGCATAGTAATTACTAATACTGAAAAACGTAAAAAACCTAAATAAGCGTAATAAAGAAATAAAGAATAAGTTACAATTATTTAAACTGTTAATTTCTAAAGTTAAGCTATACCGTTATTTATTATTATAATAAAGAAAATTTATTTTAAGTCCTAATACCGCAATAGCCTATTACTAGCAGCCGATTAAAAGATCGCATTAAGTAATAATAACTGAATAACAGACAAATTAAGTTTTAAATAAATCCAGCATTTTAATAAGCATATTCGGACGCGTATAAAAGGTTCGAAACGTTTCCTTATTTTCGACGGCCACGAAAGCTATTATTTGATAAAATTCAAAAAATATTATATTAATAATAACATTATTACGCTTTATATACCCGCGTATTTTTCATATCGGTTTTAACTTTTTGATATATCTTATTTTTTAATTTTATAACGCGCTTATTTACGGTATATCGAAGACTTAATGCGACGCTATTATACCCATATTACCAAAGAAGATTTTTTCACTAGCTTTTACGACGCGTTCTAAGCTGCCATAACGTCTAATAACATCAAATCCGGATTCGCGAAAATTAGTCTTGTTCTATTTAATCCCAATAACGTTCTTTCCGAATTAGAGGTTCCTCCAATTATACCTACGCCGACCGTCTCCCCGCTAACCTTTGCTGGTTCCATTCGTTTCCCGCCTACGAAGACCTTTAGGAATATCAATAAAGTAACGCGACAATTACGTTATTTGCAGAAAAGGATTAAAAGCTAACAGAATAGCTCGTTAACTAAAATAGCTGAATCGGTTAATCTTTCAACTAAAACTTATTTATTATTTTCATACAAAAATGTTTTTCTTCGGGAAAAAGCTGCCTAATTACGCGAAACGAACCACATTTTAAGCAAACATCGCAAGACCAAAAATAAACGTCTTCAAAAAGGAGGAACATTTATTATACAAAAGTGATAAGCTTTTTTGGCCCAAAAAGAAAGGGGTGGTAAAAAAAATGCAGCTAACAACAGCTGGAGGGGGTCGTCGTAAGAGGGTTAAAACCAAGAAACGGAAGTATGGCGTTTGCGGCAAGCCCGGACACAATACGCGTACTTGTGAAGAAGTTGTAGAGATATTTAGCGAAAAAGAATCCGATTAATTTTAATCAATGCGATATGTTGATGTTGAGTTATTTGAATTAATTGTTGTAAGGTGCTAAAAGGCGAGCGGTGAGCTTGTGTAGTACGTCAATTTAATTACCGGTTAAATAAAACAGGTAATTTTAAAATGGTATAAACGTACGAAACGTATGGAATAAGGAAAAACGAACCTATTCGCATGGAATTAATTACCTTTATACGACCGCTATATTCGAACTACTTCTATCTCTTAAACTATTACCTTTACTAGCGTTTATTTTAATAACTATTACGATTATTACGTCAACGGAAGTTATAAAAGTAATCTAAGTTTCTATCGTTCTGTATAACCTAAAAAACGGTAGAAAACGAAGGTACCTTACGGGTTGTAAACGTAAGCGTCCCGTACGTTCCGCGTCGTAAGGATAATTATCGGTACGATTACAAAGTATAAAAAGCCGCGTTTAACGCAAAACGATTAGCTTATTCTGTTAATATGATAGATAATCGGCCGGTAAGCTACGGAAATTTAGGGAAATTAATTACCCGAAATACGCGCTATCTTAATCGGAAAAGCTTCGATACGAAAATATCCAAAATCCCTAAATCGCGAAACCGGGTACACAGGCGCGACTTACCGCTACCGCCGCGAAGCTATTAAAAGCTAAGTATATACCCGTTAAGGAAGTTATTTCGTAAGGCGAAAACGGCTTATTTGCAAAACTATAAAGAAAATGCAATCTTAAAAGGTTGTTAAGCAATTTTCTGCTAAAGGGAAACAGGTTCTAAAATGCATATGGGTATATATTTATAAGTTCGACAAGTATAACTAGTTACAAAAATGTAAAGCACGTTTTATTGTACGCGGCGATTAATAATTAAAAAACTCTTATAGTAATATATACGCATTTATTTTAGTTAAAAGGTTATTTAAAACCTCAATCGTTATTACGGCTAAATTCAACTTAAAGCTAAAGAAGTATAACGCTGTTAACGCCTTTGTTAACGTTTAGTTACCTTATGAAATATATATGAAAATATTCTTAAAATACCCGTATTGTAATAAGATTCTCTTACTTAAAAAAGTATTATATAAACTAAGAGAATTACTATTACTTTGGCAAAAGAAATTTACGAGAACGCTTAAAATTTTAGAACTTAACCCCATTCTTTATAAATCCTCTTATTTTATTTGTTAAAGAGTACTTATCTTCTTCTTTATAAACGATATCGTTACGGCGTACCGTAAGAAAAATTAAGACCTCGTCGATCAGGTAATTCAACAAATACGGAAACGAGATACTCATATAATGGGCAAGGACTTATAGTAGTTCTTAAGGATTAAAGTAATCAAAAATAAAGTTAAAAGAAAAATCTGGCTTTCCTAATTTAACTTTACTTTTATACGACGTTATTCTCTTTCCAATTTTTTTGGTTCTTCCAGTGAATTTGATTTATATTCTTCCATTAAAATCGCAATAACCTTTTTCTTTAACGCATCTTGTTAAAGGTTTTAATCGCCCAATAAACTTTTGCGATTTTTCTTTTTGCCGACGAAACGTTTCCTTTTAACGCAGGCGTAATTCATCTAATTCCTTTTCAATTATTCCCTAATACGCTAAAAACCCATTCTTAACTTTACTCTCCTTTTGCTACACCGATTAATTTTTTCACCAATTTTCGTTAAGGAATTTATAGCTAATACGTTATACGATGGACGTTAACGACGAGTGCAATTATTACAACTCGGAATGCCGACTATATAAAAACAATCAGAATTACCAAGGCGAACGTAATTCGAATAAGAAAAAGCTTTAACGTCAAAACTTTTAATTAAATTAATCCGATTATTTTGGAATTCCCGTTAGTTAGGACGAGGTTTTCCTTTTTGTTTGTTTGTTTGGCTTGTATAATAAATCCAGTTAGCTAGAAAAAAATTAACAAAGGCAGTTTCGGATAAAAGAACATTTATCTTTTTTATTTTTAGGATAAAGATTTTTGAAAAAGAGGAATAATGTTACGAACTAAAGGTTCTTCGAGATAAAAGTGCTCCTCTGAGATTAGCACGGACGAGCTCCGGGTAAACTATGGACCTAGCTAAGACCAAGGTGATTTAGTATGATCTAGTTAATTTAGGACGAGTGGGGTAGATTACGGTAGATTATATAAATCAAAGGCATACTTACTAAAAGATAGGAGGATATATAATAAACGGTTTTCCTGTATATCTAGCACTCAGATAGATTCGCTTTTTGGCTATTAATTTAAGTCTTTAATTAAAGGCAGCGTTCTACGATTGAAAGAAGAGTTCGCAAATTTCTTTTAACGAATAGATTACTGAATCATTCTTCGCTTTATTGTTATCTGCAAATCAAGAATCTATTTCAGATACTGATTATACTTCTAGGTAGTTGTGTGATAGGTTCGTTACAGCTACGAATTATTCTAATCAGGATTAATATAATCTCAAATTTCAAGCGCGTACATTTTCAATTGGAATTCGCTTTTAAAGCGATCCCAATCCTTTAGTCCCTTGTAAATAACGGAGGACGTCGACGGTACGGTCGCTATTATAGTTATTAGAGTATATAGATAATTTCTACTAATGTATAGCCTATATTGTCTTAACAACAGCTGGTCAATTGATAAGAATGCGAATTAAGCGAATAAAACTCTTAGTTATTAGATACAGAGGACATCAATTGTGTTGTATTAGATGACTAGTTATAGGTGCTCTAGAACGCGCGTTGCACTTTAATATAATCTAGTTACAGAACATATAAGTTCCGATTAAAGGAAGCCTTTCTGTATATGAAGTGCTAGCGCACCGCTTGCTAGCTGACAGTAACTCTCTAGATAAGTAAGACAAACGGATACAAACATCGACGAGCACGTTAAAAATGGAAAAATATATATATGTTCGCTTTTTTTTTGTAATTTAAATAATACTAGCTTATAATATAACTTGATTACTAAGATTTATATCTGCTATTACCAAACGTAATTATTATTCTATATATATTTCTACGCTGTTACTACTAACATAAATTATATGAGTTAAGTATAATAATTGGTTAAGCCTATAACTAATAGATAAGTAGCAAGATAAGATCTTGCACTTAACACTTAGATAAGCTTATCGCAAATGATCTTTTGATATAGTGGCTAGCTGGCAATTAAGAGTCTTATTCACTTAATTCGCGTTATTTATTAATTGATCAGCTGTTGCTAAGACGATATAGACTGTACGTCAGTAGCAATTATCTATATGCTTCATTAGCCACAATGGCGACCGTACCGTCGACGTCCGCAATTATCTACAGTGGTCCTAAGGACTAGGACAAATTTAAGGACGAATTCAAAACTAAAGCTAAGAGATATAATCTGTAAGATTATATTAATCCTAATTGGAACGTTTTATGGCCTGTTAAACCTATAGCGCCCGTTATTGCCTTTTATCTAAAAGAGATTTGTTCGTCAGATAACGACGCGAATAGTTAGTTCCTTTTCCGAAGAAACTATATAAGCCGAAGAAATCGATCTTACAAGCCGTTTAACAAATACCTTTAAAATGACAACTAAAGGCAGATAAGTTTATAATTAAGACTTTGCGACCGATATCTACCTAAACCGAGAATACAAGATCTTCTGAAAAAATTTTAACGAATTTATGAAATAGGTTTTAGATAGCGTTTTCTATCGATTAAGCAAACCTGCTTAAGCCCAGATGACGACCTTAAGAGCTGGTACGCCAAATTGCAATAATCCGGAAAGGTTTACGATAGCCGATTACTTTTAAATACCGAACGCGAATATAAAGAACGATTAAAGTAAGCTCCGAAAGCCGCCAAGAAGTTTAATGAATAGATAGCGAGATAATAAGAAATTATGGTCTAAAGCTAGTGTTACGGGGTTTCCAAAATAAATATGCCAGTTATTTGGACGAAGTAGTTATATATAGCAGTACCGCCGATTATATCTAACTGGTCGAATTTATTTATACTTTTTAAACGAAATAATATCGAAAAATAAACCGTCCATTATTTGAAGATTAAAGTTAATCTTTTAAATTGTTAAACTATAACGAATCTATAATAATTAGTAAATAACGTTAAGGTAGCGTTCCCGATCTTTTATAAAGCTTTAGTAGACTTTTTTAATTAAGACGATCTTAATTAGGAAAAAAAAACAAGAATATTAACAATTAGCTACGCAATAAGACCTTTAGGAAAGGCCCGAACGAAATAGTCGTAAAAGTTCCTGAACGAGCTGAAATAGCAGCAACGACAAGCGAAAACGTTAAGAATCTGAATGCGCAAGATACGCGTTATAAGGCTTGCTTAAATACCTATTACCTGTTATCCCGATATTTTTACGTATTTTTTAACAAAGTCCTAGAAAATTTCCGCTTTAATAGCGCAATAGTAGTACTGGTTCAAGAACGTATCGCTGCCGATTAGTCCTTAAAGGGAAAAATTAACCGTTTTTCGAAAATTATAGAAAAATTAATTACTTCAGAAATAAATTAATTTCTAAAAGGAGTAAAACGAATACTGGCGTATTTTTTAATCTTTAATTAACGTAATACGATAAAGGTTACGTTTTATCTCTTAAGAAATTCGGCTATTCTAGATTCAAAGTTTACGATACATATTTTTAACCTAATTAATAAGTTCTTAAACTTTTAAGATAACGATTTAAGGTAACGGTATATACGTAAAGAACAGTTTCGTTTCGATTAAAGAATATAAAGAAAGAAATATATTACTTTAAAGCTCTAAAGGCCTTAGAGCGTTACGTCTATACGACGTAACCTACTACGAGAACTTATATATAACTTGGTATTTTTCCGGAAGCTTCGAAAAAAAAAAATACTGGTAAGATAATCGAGAAACTAACAATTCTATTCGAAATAAGGATAATTAAGTAATTGCTACGTTAATAAATAAGTCTGATTAATTCGTTATCGAAGATATTAACGTAACAATTACTTATATAGCTTTCGTAACTTATAAACGAAAGATTAACTTATATATAACGAAACCCCCGCAAATCGATAACAGTACGATATAGTACTTAAAATTAGGTTACTTAAGGCCCGAAGTAATTGCCTAGTTATAGTTTTATATAAGAGAAATCCGCTTAAAAGGTTTTATAATAATCGAATGCCAAATATATGGCAAGGAAAAAGCCAAAAGGCAAATACGCTGCAAACCGAAAAAGGGAACCTTCCGATTGGGATAACGAATCGCTATCAACATAGAAACTTCGAAAAAAACCTTAAAAAATATAAATACGTTATGTTTATTACCGACAGATATTTAAGCCTTATCTAGGATATTTATCTCAAAAACCGAAAGCAAAATATATTAATTATAACATTCCGATATCTTTTAAGAATTTTAAAAAACCAGGATAAAGTTTTCCTATAAATATTCGAATGCGACAACGAAACCTTGAAAAATTATCAGCTTCGAAATATGTTTTAGTCGTTTTCTTTTAGTATTAAATTTAAATCTTTAATACCGCATATCCAGGCCTAAAACGGAGGTACAAAATGCTTAAAAGATATAATCAACGAGAAAGTAACTACGATACGAAATAACGCTAAATCATTTTCGTTTTTAATCGTATATATTTTCAAAGCGGCAATGTATTTATACAATCGTACCTCTAAATACGCACTTTTTTAGCAAAGCTTATACGAAATTTATTATATTTACCTAACGTATAAAGACGGGGTTGCAATACTTAATTGGAAACTTTAATAAGCCTATTTACGAATATATAGCTATATAGCTTGCGTTATAACAGCTGCGGCCATAAAAAAAAACCAAGATTTCAAAAGCTAAATCCCAAAATATGGGTTAAGTTTTTTTTACCGGCTACCGATCTACGAATATCTACGAAATCTGGAACTCGTTAATTAACAAAATTATTATTATTCGAAACGTACAGTTTAACGAAAAGGTTACCTTTTTGGGTAATATTAAAAACTTAAAAGATAATTTTCTACATATAATAAAGACAAGCTACAGAAATTATTACAACAGATAAAATTACTTAATCGGGCCTTAAGTTACCTAAATATATATATTTAAAAGAAAAAGAAAAACCGAAGCGGAATAATTTAGCTACCGGTTAGGTAGAAACGTTGATTCCAGAATAATACAAGCGTTAAAAACGTACGGACTGGGAGAAAATAAGCTTATTCGAATAAAACTAATCATTCTTATACGACCGCTATATTCGAATTATTTTCATTTCTTAAATTATTACCTATATCAACGTTTACTTTAATAACTATTACGATTATTATGCCGGCGGAATTAAAAAGGTGAATTTAAGTTTCTATCGTTTTATTTAACCCAAAGTAATAGTAAAAACCGAAAATACCTTACGGGTCGAAAACGTAAGCTTTCCGTATATTCCGTATTATAGGAATATTATCAAAAACGATTACAAAGTTTAAAAAGCCGCGTTTAATATTAAACGGTTAACTTTTTTAATAATTACGCTTAATAACCGGCTGGTAAACTGCGGAAATTTAAGAAAAGTAATTATCCGAAATACGTGTTACTTTAATTGAAAAAGTTTTAATATGAAAATATACAGAATTCCCAGGTTGCAAAACCGGATACATAAACGCAATCTGCGGTTACCATTACGAGGCCATAAAAAGTTAAGTACATACCCGTTAAGGGAGTTATTTCGTAAAGCCGAAAAAGCTTATTTGCAAAGCTATAAAAAAATACAATCCTGGAAAGTCGTCGATCAGTTTTTTGCTAAAGGAAAACAAGTACTAAGATATATATAAGTATATATTTACAAGTTTGATAAATATAATTAATTACAAAAATGTAAAATATGTTTCGTTATACGGAACGAATAACAGTTTAAAAACGCCTATAATAATATATATGTATTTACTTTAGTTGGAAAATCGTTTAAAACGTTAATCGTTATTACAGCTAAATTCGATTTAAAACTTAAGTAATATAACGCAGTAAAGGCTTTCGTTAATGCTAAGTTACCTTATAAAATGTATATAAAAATACCTTTAAGGTATTCGTATCGTAATAAAATGTTCTAATTAGGAAAAAATTATATAAACTAAGGAAATTACCTTTACTTTAGCAAAAGGAATTTATTAAGATATTTACAAAGTTAGGACTTTAATCCGTTCTTTATAAACCATATAATTTTATTCGTTAAACAGTACTTATTTTCTTCTTTATGGACGATATTGTTACGGTATACCGCAAGAAAAATCAACACCTTGTTAATAAGGTAATTTAACGAATATGGGAAAGATATACTCTTATAAAAAGTAAGAATTTACAGTAATTCCTAGGAATTAAAATAATTAAAGACAAAGTTAAAAGAAAAATTAAATAACTTTTTTAAATCCGTTAATAATAAACGCCGAACTATTGCCGAATCTTTATTTAACTTATTTAAGGTTTATTAATAAATACTAAAAGAAAATCGGTTTTATTTTATATGGAAGAATTAATACGTAATTTAGTAAAACTTCTACGATATCTCGATTTGCCTGTTTTAACTTAAACTTTAACGACGTATATTATAAAGATACCGATCGAATTATATTACATCTAATCGGGATTAAAATATTAACGCTACAGTTCGGAAATAAGAATTTTTTAAATTCTTAAAATAAGGTTTTTTATCGTAAATAATATAATCGATCGAAAAAGGTTTTAAGTATATATTATAAAATGTTTTAGTAAAATAATAATATAATGGGCAAATATATAAGATATAATAATTACTTTTATAATAAAAGTAAAATTATTATATTTTATGCAAATTATAAAAAAAGTTTTATTTAACTTTCGATTAATTAAAAAATTAAAAGTTATTTTACATGTTAAGCCCTTAAATATATAATACGATAATTAATAAATTATACGGCTTATTAATACCGATATCGCCTTGCTATAAACCTAATTACGATATGTAAAGATATATAATTATTAATTACAAAAAGCCGCAAAAAAGACATAATTAAAGTAAAATATACGCTTACAAGCAACATATCAATTAATAGATTATTAAAGGCCTTATTACCAAAACTTTTTCGGTACTTTAAAAAGAAACTGGAATTAACAAATATTACGGAAGCCCTCGATCGGCGGAGGAATACCTTACGAATAATTTCAAAGAAGGAATTAGCTAATTAGGAGGATTTAATCGCCGGAGGAAAGGTGGAATAAAACGTTACGGCTTTAAGAAGTGATAAAGTATGACGTTTAATGCCGTAACTGCGTCGAGGCGTTAAAGGGGTGTGTTAGCTAGCAAGGGGTACGCTAGCACCCATATACGATAAGATTCCCTCTGAACGGAACATATATACTTCGTGGCTAAATTACTTCAAAGATCAGTACGCGTTGCGAGAATGCAAGCAACTAGCCAATTAATACAACATAACTGATGTCCCCTATATCTGACAATAACCGTTACAAGCTACCTGTTAATATTACCACTTATATAACTAGGCTTTATTAACAGCGGGACCTATACCGCCGTAAGGACTACTTATTATGGACACGGTGTCCATCTACGAGAGCTTTAAATGGATGGATGTCCATTTCAGGAAGGGCTAAATGGGTGGCGTAGGCTTGGCAATTACGCAATCCATTGTGCAATCGGTGGACTTCGGTGGAGTTGCTTCGACCTCTGTACGGGACCAGAATAGCTAGCCAACGCCGCCGGCACCGCCATGGTCAACCGCGTCGTCTATTAACAAAATAGAGCCAGAAGTGCGAAAAGCGGTAGCAAGCATTCACCGAAGAAGCAACTAATCTTTCCATAAAATGAGTCGGAAGTACGACGCAGATATCTACGTTCAGGTGCGCTGGAGGGGATGGCACTACGAATACAAGTCGTGATGATCCTCGTTGGCCAATGTCGGCAGGCGAGCTCGGTACGACATACCCATTACCCGTCTGGTGGGCTCCAGCAACCTTCGTGACGCGACAGACTCGTCCTAGTTGGAGTGTCGGGGTACCTTTTAGCCCCTCATCAAGCATCGATCCGGAGAGTTTACCTGGGTCTTCTCCTAGGGGAACCGCTCAAAGTCCCACAAGTTCTCCCAGAGCAGGTGGCAACCTGGCAAAAGTTTCGGGCGGAACTGGTCATAACGGCGACGATTGAGGTGGCCGCTACGGTGACGGGGACGTTAGTCAACGAGGACCTTGCTCTGGGCCGCTGGATCCGTTTTTGACAAGACATTGTCTCGGCCTTTGTAGATGTAAACTGAATAGTCTAGACTGTGCTAAGGGCAAATCTTCATCTCCACCGAACCCTAATTAAGGTACAAAACATATCCATGGACCATGGCATCGGAGTTAAGCTTAAAGTCCATTCCGGCCCTGACTCGAAGTTGCCTTTAAATGGACGGAGTGCTCGGTGTTGACTCGCGAACAATGACTATTCAAGAAGCACTCATAAAAATTTCGCTGCTGTTTATTCTATTATTGAACCATGACCTCCCCATCAGCGCAAACCATCCTTGTAACAGGAGCCAACGGTTACGTCGCGCTTCATATTGTCGACCAGCTCTTGAAGAGAGGTTACAATGTGCGCGGAACCGTGCGATCCCAAAAAGCGAGCGACAAAGTCCGTCAACTATTTACTCAATACTGGGGATCTCGCCTCCAAACCGTATTCGTCACCGATCTGACCAAGCCCGAATGCTACGCTCCTGCCCTGGACGACAAGATCACGGGCATCATTCATGCCGCCAGCCCAGTACATGGTGTCGTTGAAGACAATGTCCGCGACATGTTAGGTCCTGCCATCAAAGGCGCTACAGCCATCCTAGATGCAGTTTCGCAGATGGCGCCACCTAGCTGCAAGCGTGTGGTGCAGATGTCCTCCTTCTCTGCCATGCTGGATCCAGCACAGGGCTTTCGGCCAGGCTACACTTATACAGAGGAAGACTGGAACCCAGTCACATTTGACGAGGCGGTAGCCTTCAAAAACTCGCCTGAGCTGTATCTCGCTTCGAAGTCATTGTCAGAGCGGGCCGCGTGGGAATGGGTTAGCCAGAGAAGACCGGATTTTGACATCGTCTTTGTCAATCCCTCGATGGTCTTGGGCCCGCATCTGGATGAACTCGACGCAACTAGCACAATGTCAACCGGAGCCATGCTTTGGTCGCTCATCGACGCCAGGTCCGTCCCGCTGCTCATGTTTGGGGGCTGCGTTGACGTCCGTGACGTTGCTGCAATTATGGTATCGACTTTGGAAACTCCTGAGGCCGCTGGCGAGAGGTTCCTAGTCGCCCACCACTTCGACTGGCAAAGCGCTGCGGACGCGGCAAGAGAAGGCTGTCCGGAGATTGCGGACCGCATTCCAGTTGGCGAGCCAGGAACTGGCAAGGAAAGGGCTCTGGAACATATATATCAGGTAGATGGGACAAAGAGCGTTCGAGTATTAGGCGTTAAGTACCGGTCCTTAGAGGAGACTGTTAAAGATTCTATGCGTGAGTTCAGCGAAGTGGAACAAAGAATGCGCCGCTGATCGAGCAGATGAGTTGCAGTATGCATTTGAGTGCTAATTCAATACAAGCACACGATCAGGCCAGTTACAGCCTCTATTTTATCGTATGATTCAGAAAGGTTTAATTAGTGATAGATAGCTGTCACAGTTATACGAGCTGCCACATGTGATGACGAGTTCTTGCTGCTTTAACAAGGCTGAGAAGTCCCTAGGTACGAAGGACTGGCTATTAGAGATGGTTAATATATGATATGGGACACAACTTTTATTAATCCATTCATCTATAAGGCCTTGATCGACAACGCTTTTTAAGGCTCGAATAAGGGGCCTAATGGCCTAATGACACCGGTGTCGACGCCGTCACGCCCGCTTTAAACGATAATCGCTCTGATAAATCTATAGCCGTTGCCCCTTGGAATGAGTGGGTCGACGTACGATGTAGCTTTTGGTGGATCGCTGCCAAGGCTCGGTTATTTTCCCCCAAACGGAAAATAGTGGATCGATAACGAATACGTTGGACGAATTGATGGCGCTTCCTAAGCGACTGTAATGAACAGTCGCTTAGGAAGCACCATCAGTAACTTCGAGCTTATTGACCAACTATCGATGCCCCGTGCAAAGTAGCATGGCAATAGGCCATTAGGCCCCTTAAAAGTTATCGATCAAGCTCTAAAAGAGGGGGGAGTCTGGTTGTCATGGAACCTCTATAGGGTGGACGAGGAGGCACGACCACCGAAGGCATGTTTGTGAGACAAACCTTAGATTAAGCATCTCCATTTACCCGTGTAAAGTTAACAACCAGGCAGTCCATAGATGGTCCCATCATTGTACCACCTACAGGTGCCCTCTCTAGCTTCTAGGTCCATGTCCTCAAAGTAGATATCGAAGCAAGGATTCTCCCTGCTGCAGCTAATATCACCCAGCCGATATCCCGAGTTGAGCAGATTCCCTGTGAAGTTGCGGAAGGTGATGTTGGAGATCTCCATCTTGCTCGTGCCCGCAAACGTGCCGTTGTCGCCATTGTTCTGCGTGATGTACGGCCCGCGCGAGACTTTGTCAAGCACAAAGTTAGAGAAGGTGATGTTGCGCACATTGCCCCAGCCGCCGCCGCGGGGCTGGCCTTCACTCTCATAGCTGTCCTGGGGGACGAGATGACCCATCCAGGTCTTGATGTAGATGCTCCATCGCATATCCCAGCCGTACCTGATCATCTAATTACCATTCGCGTTAGCTCGAGATAGAGCCATACGAGGCTCGTTGGTTCCCTCTTACCTTGGCATTGCTGATGGTCACGTCCTCGACGGTATTGTCCTCAAGATACTGGCCTAGACTACCAATGGCTACTCCGTTGCCGCCCTCGCATGTGATGTTATCGATGTGGATGTCAAAGGAGCGGGGCTTGATAGCGATGCAGTCGTCGCCGCCGCGATAAATGAAGTTCTTGAGTGTGACATTGCGCACATCCATCGTGTCTGGTTCGATAGTCGTCAGCATTAAGTCATTGTACTTTCATTTTACAGCACTGAAAAACACTAACTAAATCCGTCCGCATTCTGCACCCAGTTCGCTCCGTCGGGGGCGTTGTTCGAGAAGGCGCTGCAGGTGATATTCTCAAACGCCAGATTGGTGCCATACATAATGTTGAGTGACCAAAACTGGGGTTGTTGTATGTAGAAGTTGTTGACACTCGAGTCGGCAATATTCCACAGCACGAAAGGCTTTAGCGGGATAATTTCAGTATATTTCTACAACCTGGAAGTATGCAGAGTTTCACTCACCATGGGCCGGCCCTCAGTTGAGCTTCCTTTATCCTCGTCGTACCAAACATCGCCGTTTCCATCAACGCCTCCTTCATTGTGGCCATCGATGTGAATATTCTCACCCGAGATGATGAAACCAGCGCGATGGTTTTGGAAGGCGATATAGTATGAGTTGTTGCGCCAGTAGTCAGTGTCAGGAGAAAACTAGCCCATAGCAAGTTAGCACCAAACAAAGAGCATATCATGAGAAATTCGGATGAGGAAGCCATTAGTATTAGTGCAAAAAGATGTCGAAGAAGAGAACGTACGAGCCATTGGCCTTGCCAGTCAATATTGACATTCTTCAGGGTAACATGCAGCTTCTCTGCAATCCAGTATGTCTGGTCCTCGGGGAACACGATAGTGGCGTCCTTCCAACATTCCTCAAAAGCCTTAACGATGCTGGGTACGTCGTTTTGCTGGCCACCAAAGGCAGTGACGGTACACATCTTGCGCCCGTCTTTCCCTTTGTGAACTTTGACGCCACCTTTCGCCGCCGTGAGGGGCACGAGGAGGGACGTAATTGCAAGAGAGAAGAGCATTGTTGCTGACCAATTCGCAGTGTGTACGAAGAAGGAAGGTGCCGTAGTTTGGAGAGACGGAGACTTCCTGCTTTTCTAGTCCATGTGAGTGGCATCAAGGTCACACAGCAAACACGGGCTAGCAAGGTACCAAATACAGTGGCTGTAGTGGCTTCAGATTTCAGAAAGACTGATAGATGGGAAGTTTTCTTCGCGAAGGAGAAAAGATTAGTCCGTCTGCCAGTCCCCCCTGGCACTGCGCCACCGAAGCTACGGTTGTCATTGGATATCCTGATGTATATACATATAGAGCTGTCACCGATTGTTTCAACGGCTAGGCCTATTAAGTTCTGCCGCAATTTGGCGAAGGGATTCGGGGCCGGTACAGTACCGCGGAGTAAAACGAGCGATAACCGAAGTTGGAGCCAGACCCCACATTGAAACCCCAGGATCGACTTCAGTCACAGTGGGAACTGGGGCTCGGCCCATTGCAGACGGAGGAAGGCTGCCATCTGGTCCGTCACTTTCCTCCGCGGCCCCCCCTCCCCACGAAACGAACAATGCGGGGAATGGTCGGGAATGCGGATGTGGGGGAGCAGATCTCTTCCGAGTGCAGGTAACGCCCATGGGACATAGCCCGATTCACCGAGACGTTCTGTTATATAAGGATACCCGTGGATAGGTATATATTCCAACACGGCATCATGGACGCCAAGCTGGAGCGCATTTGTTAGTCATGGTGCTTATCCTTTATCTGGCTTACATCGCTGACTATGAAAGTCTCCTTGTGGTTCCTGCTAGGACCAACTTTGAGTGCAGCCAGCTGCATTTCTACCGGCTTCTTCCATGTTGAAATCGATGATATCAGCGGTGCAGTTGTGAGGTTGACCAGGCCCGATGACAGCATCAATTGGGTCGGGTCAGCGGAGAACACGCCCTGGCAGCCCCTAGGAAGTCGATGGGGTCTGGGTTTCGCTGACTTGGGCGAAGACTTGCTTCACAGATATTTCTGGACCAATCCAACAATTTCTTCGGAGAGGGACGACTCCTTGACGGCGGTCTATACCGCTGATCGTCTTGAACTGAATGTCACCAGGACAATTCACGACGATGGGCGTGCCTTCACGGAGCGCTACACATTCAGAAATCGGGGAGATTCTTTGCTAGACTTGAGGAGCCGTGGCGAAGAGTCATTAGCTGTTTACACGCCTTTTAACGACCACTACACCAACACAACCGATGCGCTCTCTAATCGAGCCCATGCCCACATCTGGGCTAATGGCGGCAGCACTGCGTGGGTCAAGATGGAACAAATGGGGGGCCACGGGCCAAATTTGGGACTTGTCCTTACTAGGGGATCTCTGTCAGGATATAGCGTTGAGTCTCGAGATCCAGTAACCCTCTCTAACACCCGTGGCGTCTTCCTTCTTCATCCTACTATCCCTGCTTTAGGACCTGGACAGTTTGAAATTTTGGAATGGACGTTGTTCTGGCATGAGGATTGGGACGACTTCTTTGCTCAATGTGCCCGTCGGTCAGAACAGTTCATCAAGTTCGATATCGAGCGATATACATTAGTGGAGTCAGAGACCATGGACATTCGCCTCTCAGGAGCAGTCAACTCTCAATCAACTATTGACGGGGAGCAGCTGGATTGCAACAATTCGGTCTGCACATACCGGGTCCGCGCGGGTAAAATTGGGAAGAAGAGTCTAATAGTTTCCACTCCATCAGATCGTGGAATAGAGAACTCAACAATTTATATCAATATTGTGCGAGATATTCAGGAGCTGATCCGGAATCGGGTTCATTTTATCGCCAACAACCAGCAGGTCTCTGCACCAGATAACCCGCTTGATGGTGCCTATGTCGTTTACGATAACCAGGCTCAAGCCATCGCCTCCTGGGATAAGAGTACCGATCGCAATGCTGGCCGCGAACGACTTGGGATGGGTATCTTGATGGCGCGATGGCTGAAGACACACCCTAAGGATAGATTGATCCGCAAGTCGTTGGTCGACTACTATACCTATGTTTGTCTTCAGCTTCAGGACGAGAACGGGTATGTCTACGATGGGCCACCCGGTACGAATCGCGATCGAAAGCGCTTATATAACTGGCCGTGGGTGACGCAGCTCCACATAGCCGTTGCCGCTCTGGATCTTGACTTGAAAGGGGTAGTTGCCGAGAAGACGCCTATAGAAAGGTTCATGTTAACACTAGAAAACTTCTACAACGAAGGAGGAATGGAGCTATATGCCATCGGCCTACCAATTCTTGAGAGTCTCCGGTACCTTGAAAAGTCGGGCGATGATGAGTCATTCCAGCGCGTGCAATCGCTGTTCATCCGACACGGCGAGGAAATCATAAGACGCGGTTTGAACTATCCGGCTTTCGAAGTCAACTTTGAGCAGTCCATCGTGGCGCCCGCAGCAGTCATGCTACTTGAGCTGTACCGTTTTACGGGTAATGAAACATGGCTCCAGGTTGCAGAGATCCAGCTAGAGACGCTTCTTCGCTTCGAAGGTATGCAGCCCGACTATCGTCTTCACAACATTGCCATCCGACACTGGGACGGCTACTGGTTCGGCAAAGACAGGCATTGGGGAGACACTTTCCCGCACCATTGGAGTACCCTGGATGCTATCGCTCTGCATCACTATGGGAAGTCTACTCACGATGAAGCTTCAAAGAACAGAGCGGACAATATTATTCGAGGGAACCTTGCTCTGTTTGATGGTGATGGACGGGCGGGGTGTGCTTGGATTTATCCGGTGACTGTTAATGGACGAAGCGCGCACTATAGGGATCCTTATGCCAACGATCAGGACTGGGTATTGAATCATTTCCTATATCTTAAGGCGGATGATAAGTACGATCAGGATTGAGAATTGGCCCACCATTTCTAGAAAGGCGGAATCGGTTGAGTGATTAATCTCTCATTCGGCGAGTAGAGAGCCGCGGACAGTACAAGAGCAGTGATATCGCCCTCCTAACTCCCTACGCGGGCCAGCTGCGGATGCTTAGGGCCGCTCTAACCAAGGACTTTGAGGTTATCCCTCATTATACTCAATGAACGGGACTTGAACACCTTGGCATCGGAGGGATTGACAACAACTTAGAGCAAACCCGAGCAGAGACTCAGATGCAAGCCGAGCAGGAACAACTGTTTCAGACGTTTCACCTAGCCACTGTCAACAATTTCCAAGGCGTTAGCCCCACATTCTTTAAGTTATACGTCCCGATTCTGGTCTTATTACTCTATAATATGAATGCTTTCTTGTCATGGAACCAATGAACGAAAGGGGAACATGTCAACGCTGTGGGGGTGGAGCCAAGACAAAGGGCAACCAAAGCGTGAGACGTCTTGCCAGAAGTACGAGTCTACCAAGGAAGTGGGTAATTGATTAAACCATGCGTGATTGTATTGTTCTGTTGGATTCGGCACATCTTGTATGTCCGGTGCCCCATACTAAATTACGTGTGCGGGTGGACGCACGTGATATCTGATACGTCTGCAAAAGATCCCTCTCCAATATCAACTGAAGTCGAATTTGCTAAGTCGGACCTTACCTCACTAAAATCAGGCCCTATTTTGAGGTTGTGGCTGCGCCTGCGGCGCAGCTGTGGCTAGGGCTTTCCAATGAGCTGTAGCTCCAAGTACCGACCCACAAAAGACCCACAAAAATCACAAACCTCAAAATAGGCCTAATGGCAAGTTGTGAATTTTTGGGCTCGTTTTGGGCAGTCCCATACAGATTTTCGAAAATCTATCTTGGAAACTCGATAACATAACAACGATAAAAATATTTAAGAAATAAAAGAAAATCTGATTATATACAGCTTTAAAAAAGCTTTTTAATTATATAACTTTCCGGTCGGGACTGGTTTGGTGGAGATATTAAAGATCTAAGTCAAAAGTTTCGTTTTAAACAAACCTTTAATCCGGAACGCCCTCCTTACTGCGACGCAACAACCATAACCCGTACGGACAAAAGAATAGCTGGACGGGCTTCTCCCATACTGAATTACCCTTGCAGGCGCTAGTCAAAATAAATAGCGCACAACTCCAACTAGCCTCAAAACGCACCTAAATCACGAAGATTTCAAGCCTCGTAATTCAACAATATTGATAACGATGATAGAATCTTTTTGCATCATCATAAAGAGCGATGTATCGCGATTACGGTGAAATTTTTTCCACCATGTTTCTCCAATTCCTTCCTCGTTTTTGAGTGATAATGATAACCGCTAATAGTACCGCTTAAATTCGGCCAGGGGATGAAAAGATTTAATAGAGAATAATGGATAGGGGTGGTAAAACCTTACGTTCAAATTAATAGTATAAAGTTAAAAGAATCTTCTTAATAGCAGAAAAAAACACGTAGCTTATTAGTCTAATAGCTAAAGTTATCATGAAATGCATTTTTGGAGCTTTATCTGCATAAAGCCACAGGTAACCCTTGTCGTCTCTTGATATATATGTAAATTATATGATATTTTCGAGGGGTTGGCGGTTAGGTGCGCCAATTTTTTTGACTAGCGCCTGCCCGGCAACGAGGAGCAACGTTTCGCAGAAACATAGAGGAAATGCTTCTCCTCAATAGAATTATTGGCCATGAGATCAATGCCGAGGCAATCAATGGCGGGAACCAATCGGTATGGCTGGTGCTCCCGGGGGCTGACTGACTGTCCGACTGAAAGGCGCTGGAGGCATCCTCGAACCACCAACCATGCCGGAGAAGAGAGAAATATGTAAGCACATGGACCGCCAACGCCGAGCGCTAACACACAGTCAACAACCCCAAACATCTATCTTCATCACCTACCTAACATTCGCTATCCGGCATGCAGCATTTCACGAACTCGAACGACGGGCGGCAATCTTCCCGGAATCCCCAAGAAAATCAAGAGACAGGCGCAGTATATAATCGCCATTGAGACCAACTCCAATCGCTCGGCGGATGCCCTCATACGACTGGTATCGCAACAAGATAAGTTCTCCTCCCCGGAGCCCGGCGCGTGGCCCGGCATCCAGTGAGAAAAGGGTTGGTGTCGAAGACACCTAGCGAAAGGAGCCGCTATCGGGGCGGACCTGAGTCACGCGTCCGATGGGGAGGCCATTCATCTTGTTCATTTCTTCGCCCAGCCGCAGCCGACGCGACGAAAGAAAAAAGAGCAAGGTCCTCAAGACCTGTTCTGTCCTGTAACCATGGCTTGAGGGCCTTTTGTCAGTAGGTAAAACATTCCGAAGCGTAAGTAAGTAACCTGGCAAGTAAATGCGCGTCTAGTTTATCACTGCAAGCCCGACCGAAACAAGGCCCTCGTATAATGATCGGGTTAGCCTGGAAACTCGTTTTATCACTGGCTCTCAAAAGTGAGATGAAAACCCCCCACTCGAGGAAGGAAGCGGGTTTGAAAACGAATAGTTCCAGCTCTTATTTCTCTGCTTCTTCCTTGCCACTTGGCGATAGGTAGACTATTATGAATGACGTCTGACGACGATGCAATTTGACGAAGGGAATGCCGGCTTCGTCTGTTCCTCTGGAGAACAATCCTCTCCCGACGAGTCCATGGCCAACTGGCAATCGTGCGCAATCGTCGGTGAGCGACATCTCGCGATACTATAGTACATCAGGGAAGAGAAGACCTCGTAAGTAGATGCAAAGTTGCAGAAAAGAAAGGGGTGGAAAAATGAACACAATCGAGAGAGAGGGTATCAATGTCAGGTCTCGTCGTAAGTATGTCCGCAATCCTTGAATCCGAAGCTGCAACGCCGAGTCTTATCAATTCCGAGAATGCCGCCCAGAAAAACGCCGTGTCCTGCTCTAGGGTCCGAAACTCCCGTCGAGTGCTCACGCACAGACACAATAAGATGGGAGGAGGCCGTCTCGCGATAGGTAGGAGCCGTGTCCCTAGGGCCCGTTACTCCAGTCTCTTCTTACTAGGAGACCTGGGGCGCCCTAATCTTTTGCGACTTCAAGCCACCTTCCGATGCCAGCTTTCGCAGATAGTCCCGCTGGATCGTGAAATTAGAATACCTGCCCTCCAGTAGAGGCTCTAGGAGCAAGCCCTTCTGGCCTGCAAGCGCCGACATTCTCTCTCTCAAAACGGCATGGGCTTCCGAAAAATGTCTCACAATGGTGGCGGTGTTGGCGGAGCCGCCGGCGATGTCGTTCTGGGAGTTGTTGGGATCGAGGATGGAAAACCTATCAAGGTTGCGGTAGACAATATCGCTGACCTGGCTCTTGTTGACCAGTCCCGGAGGGTTCATGCGGATGGCAACTGTCTCGTAGTTGAGCCTATTTCCGTAATAATCGAAAAACTCCATCAGGAGCTCGCCTAGGTGGTGCTCGGGTACCATGGAGCCGCTCTGAACCTGCGGCAAGCTGTCTAGTAGATGAACCACCAAGCAGATGACAGAGAAGCCTCCGATGCCACCATTGACGGGCTCATTCAAGCCCCTCATGAGTAGGAAATGCTTTATGAGGGAGACCAAGATGGGCATAGCAGGATATTTGGCCTTCCAGTCGAGGAAGGTCTGAATGGCACGGTGTCCGTCAAGCTTCTCGATGGAGATATCGACCTTCAAGGCAGTGGCATCGTCAGCATACTTGACCAGAGGGACCTTGGCTTTGGTGATAAGTTCAATCTCGTTTCGGAAGGCGACGCGTTGGCTAGAAAGCCAAGCACGAAGCTGGAAGAGGTTGGTCTTGGCCTGGTACACCGGCCTGTCATGCTCGACGAAGCTTCTCGAGCAGATGGCGATATCCATATCGGCAGTGGGGAGGTACAGTCCCGACATGAAAGAACCGAAGGGATAGAGATCAGTATCGGGCCATCTCTTCTGAACTAAAATCCTCAGATTGTCCACAAGCTGTCTGCGGATGCGTTCCTCGAAGTCGCGAGGGCGGACAAATTCGTAGAAATCGATGATTTCCTTGTGCAATCTACAGGCCAGGGTCAGCTACATTATACCTAACCTCAAGATGCGGCACGGGCGGACGTGACACGACTTGGGTTAATGAAGGCGTCGGCCACTCACCTTGTAGCCATGCAAGCTGTGCCAGAATGGTCGGTCACGGCCCACGGACAAGGAGGCTCGGTCTTGACGGGCCGCCAATCGGGGACGATAGAGCCGGTAGGGGCCATTTTTCGTACCGGTTTTAATGAAGCATGAGGTAGCTTGATCCGATCATCCGCCGTGCGTTTGCGATTGCCTAGCGAAGTAGAAGCAGTAAGATCAACCGAGTTCTTCTTGGTACCTAGCCTTGGCGGGGTCTGTTGGCCCTGCTGTCCCTGCTGCTTGTCGGGGGGCGGGGCTTGCGGCAGCGGCGGTAAACTTGACGTTGGTGGTGGTAGCGGCGGCTTCTTGTCGCCACCGTCGTCGTCGCTAAAGTCGCAGGAAATAAAGTCGGCTTCAGCAGCAACGGCTGCCTTCTTTGATTCGGCTTCGACGCGGGCCTTGCGGATGAGCTGTACCATGTCAATCTTCTTGCGTGTGGTCTCGTCAGGCGGAGGAAGAGCAGTGTAAGGGTCAGGATTCGACCACTTCGGAGCCTCTTGCTGGCGCTCAGGGACAGATGTCGCGATCCGTGCGCGTTTGTTGGTAGGCTCGCCGCTGTCCTCGTCGTTGCCCGATTCGTCCGAGATGTCCATAGCAGCCTCGTCGCTATCCGACAGCTCTGCGAGATCTCGGTACGTCACCCGGCCCGTAGTATCGCCCAGCATAAGCTCCGCCTCCTGGTCATGCGTACTATGCAGCAACAGCCGGTCGGAAGCTTTCGGAGGGGGGCGTCTCTGAAAAGGTCGAGGCGGTCGTCGTCCCTGGTTACGGTCGCGATCGCGGCGACCTAGTCCTGCTCCTGCCGGTCGTCCGTTCTCTTGCCGGCCACGCGGACGGTATGAGTCGGATCTTCGATCGTCATATCTGTCTCTGTTAGAAGCCCTGTCCATGTGCAATTCGTTTCCGCTGCGGGCGACGATGTAGTGAGGGCTGTTGAGCTCAATGGAGGGGCGGTACGAAGCATACCGGTCTGGACCAGGGCCGCGACCGTCTTGTGGGAAAGACAGATGGGGATCAAACCCAGGAGGGCCCTCCGCACGGAAAGTGAACTCGCCTTGAGGAGGGCGAAAGTTGTCACGACCACGATCACGATCGTCGTCACGGTCTCGAGAGGCGTAGTCGCGGTTGGACGGTTGGCGCAAGGCAGAAAAGGAACCGCGGTATCCCTGGTCGCCGTGTCGATCGTCTCGGGAGTTATAGTGATCTCCAGAGGGGCGACGGTCGCCATCATACCCTCTCTGGGGGGGTCTGTCTAAGGGGGGGTATCGTCCATCATTGTTATGACGCGATGGTGGTGGGCGCGGTGGGAGAGACGCCGACGCCGACGACGGCAATGACGCATATTGATCTTGTGATCTGTACGCCATGATTACCGATGTCTTATGGCCGGCTATGTAGATGGGGGGTTATCGCGGGATGGGGAAGAATGGGATGCAACAAGAGCCGTCGCTTTGTTGTGTTGCTTCCCTGTCTGCTGGATGGTGTGATGGATGGAATTTTGAAATGCGAAAACGGCAGAGACTACTAAGTATTCCAATCTCCGGATTTTGCGACAACCTAGCAGCATTCGCTTAATGGCAGATTGAGCGCTATTTACTTATTGCATAAGCCCAGTCTTGATGTGCCTTCCTCGATATTCTCTATCGCTGATTGTAACTAAGGTGGAGCCCCATGTAAAAAAGCCTCGATTGCATACTATATGCCTACATTACATAATGCACTTGGATGCAGATATTTCATAGCCTTTTTCCTCACCTCCTTTACCCACATCTCACGTATCTGATGTTATTGTAGTCCGGTCCAGCCTGACGTGAGAATCTCAAAACCCGGCAGGAACGCTGCCAGAAGCGTAGATGCCCTAAACTTTATGCGTTGTTTGTCATCAAGCGCAACCTCACTGTTAAGCCCTCGCTGTTCGGGGTCCGCAACATGTCAGATGCTTATTAGCGATGCCACCGACTTTGCAGACGGAAGCAGAACTTAGAGACTGCGTCCGTGAACCGGCGCAATCCATTGTTAGCTGCTCAAGCGTGTAGAATATCCTGAATATTGTCGAAGTATGAGATCACCTTTTCTAGAATAAATAATATTACAAACATGCTGTCTACTGCTAAGACCACATGTTACATATTCTTCTGCTTCATCACGGCTTCTCCTTATCAGAAACAAATCCATAGCAATGCAGCGCCTAGTGTACAACGTTCGAACGCCGGGCTATCGTGAATTCATATATACATCCGTAAATAAGGCGGAAGCGTCCCCCGTCCGCTCGACAATCCCCCTTATATAAGCCATACCACGTTTGCATGTACAGCCGTCCCTTGCCGTGACAATCGACCTGACGTCTGATGGACACCATGCCTTAGTGTATCAAGGATCGTTTAGACCACTGCCACCAGCCCGGGGGTTATTCTCTGCAGGGGAGATGACGAGCCCCGGACAATACCCGCCTATGAGCCACCGCCATTCCCGTGACCATTCACTTGGCCGTTCTGGCCTGCGTTCTCAGACTCCGCAGCGACGATAGAATACTGGCCGCCAGCACCGGCCCAGATAATCTTGCGGTCTCTCACCGCCGTGTTATCAATGAGTTTCGGCACCTCGACGTCGTCTCCCGTGCCTTGGCCAGTCTGGTAGTTGGCCGAGAAACCCCACGAGTAGACCTTGCCGGCCTCATCGATGGCGAAGCTCGTGTCTGTCCCGGCGGCGACGAATGTGGCATGAATCCCTGCGACTGGGTGTTAGAGACGCTTCCGGTTCTTCGCCAATACCGCGGCCCGCGAGATGGATACACTTACCTGGGATGAGGGTGGGCTCTACAAGGATACGTGGCCTCTTGTTCTCGTCGAAGACGGTGTTGTCCTCGTTATACTTGTCAACCGACTGACCCACCTGGTGACCGTCGATGCGCCCCCAGGTCAGGAGTTCGCCGTCTTCGGTGCAGGCGACCGTGTGATGCTCACCGCCTACGATCTGTGAGATTTTACGCCCACTTAGGGAGTCGATCGGACGGGGCATCAGCACCATGGCGTCATCCTGTCCAGTGCCATCGTTGTGGCCCGTCTGCGAGTAGTTGTTGAGCCCCCAACCCCAGACTTCACCGTGATTGTCAATGAAGAAGCTGTGGTAGGATCCAGCGCTGATGTCGACGGCGTGCATCTTGGAGGAGAACTTATAGCAGCACTCGGGCCTCAGGCCGGCCTTGGTCCCTTCATGGCGTGTGGTGGCCTTCCGGCCGAGCTGGTACTGACCGCCGCTGCCAAAGGTGTAAACCTTGCCGTACTTGTCCAAAGCTACAACGTGGTTCGATCCGCAGGCCAGCTTGGTGATACTCCTCAATGCGCGAATCTCTACGGGTGCTGGCTGGACACGTGTCTGTAGGTCGAAGCCGATGACGCCGTCGGAACCGCGGAACGTTCCCCAGCCGTAAACGCGACCGTCGGTCGTGAGAGCGAACGAGGCGGAGTCGGTGGCGGCAACTTGGGAGAAGATGTCTCCTGGTGAGAAGTGGTTCTGGCTGACCTCGCCTGGTGTGCTTTCCAGAGGGTTCAGTCCGCTGTCGTCATCATCCTCGTCGTCGGTGTCTTCCGCGTTGATATCGCGCAGACCACCATCCCAGGTCGTGTCGCGGCCGAGGGCTCTGTCGTCGTTGACGCCCCAAGTGTAGATCTTGTTGTCTTTGGTCAAGGCGACCGCGTGCATTCCGCCGCAAGCGACCTGGACGACGCCGACCTTCTTGGAGTCAAGGTTGTGGTTGATGCGCGGTCGCTTGACGTCGATGGGTTTCTTGCTGTCGTACTTCTTACTACCGAGGCCAAGCTCGCCCGATGAGCCTTCGCCGAAGACGAAGATGTCGAGAATCTGTTTGGGGGCCTTGTTGATGGTGACGGTGTCGCTCTTAGCGGGATGTTTTGCGCGGTACTCCCTTTTGGGCTTCGCAACCGACTTGGTCCTCTTTGCAGGTCTCACGACTTCCTCCTCTTCATCGGCCTGTTCTTCTTCTTGGTTCTTGCGCTTCCTGGTTGGGTGACGAGTGCCTTTCGCAGGAACATTAGCCTTAGCCGCCGGAGCACCATTGACATTGGCATTGGCGGAGCCGTCGGCACCATTCGCAGCGTCCACTTGTGCTCTTTCTTCCTGATCATTCTGAGCTTGAACGACCTGGGCCATTCTAGAACGCCGGGCCTGTTTGGGAATCGCCTTTGGGGCCATCGTAACGGTAGATAAGAGGATGGAGTCAGGAACAAATGACGAACGAACAGGGAGAATAGTCGATATATGCAGATATGAATTGAGCCGTGTCTCTTAATGCGCGACGACAAAGAGCTGCCGAGCAGCGTACAGCGAAAGTCGTCCTAATCTTAGTATATACCAAGCAACGTAAGAGTGTATTCGCGGTAAGTCGAGTGGCCGCTCTAAGTTGAATTCTCGGAAGGTCTTGCCGAGTCGAGAACGAGGAGGAGTGCGATTGAGGAAGAGGAAGAAAGAAAGGGAAATTGGACGGATTCGATGATCGAGTTAGTCCGGATTTGGAATCGAAGGTTTTCTTTGTGTTGTGATTGCCTATGTACGCACAGGTATGTAGCCCTGAGATATTCAACAAAGGACGTCAAAAAAAAAGGGGGGGCCGTTGAAGGGAGCCCAAAATTTCGTACAACAAGGACACAGTTGATCTGATAGATGGAAGTGAGTTAGATGATGTACGGAGCAGGCAATGTGATGTTATTTTTTGAAGAGCTACCGCGCTAGCCAGGTGCCCACCCCTTGTACTTACTCATGTGCAGGAATTCCGGAACGGTAACACGGACATTCAATTCGTATTAGGTATGCGCTTTCGTATATATATGCATGTATGCATCCATATTAATAATATCGCGTTCAAGATCAATTACATACAACATCACTTTGTCCGAGGAATAATGGGTTTGTTGCTCGAATAACAACAACAACAATGAATCATGTCCTACTGACAAACACGCGATATGTGATGTCGCCATAGACTTTTTTTGTTGACAAGAAGATTTTCCTTTGTTTTCCCCTGCCCGTTTTTCAATTAGGCCTAACGGAGAAAAGCTTGAATGGGGCTCCATCTGCGGATGCGGTTAGCCTCCCCGTTTTATACTAGAACGAGGTAAACTGCCCAATTATATAGACCGCCTAGGATCTAGGTTCTTACGGCACCCTGTACCTTTTCGATAGATCGACAGGTTCTCCACTTGGAGCTCTTCGACCGCCTGCCAAATCTGAACCTGAAGCTGCAGGTCGTTACGGCATAGGAGTAACTATTTTATTATCTGGCAGAATACCATATCGCAGGCAAAGGCGGTCAGCGAGCCGAAATCTCCTTGCAATTATCGGGCTAGGTGCAAGGTGCCCAGATGGTCTGACTTCGTATTCCCCTCCTCTCGAGCGTCTCTTCTCAGCACCGAGATGGTAGTGGATGTCTAATGTCTGGATACAGGTTCACTTGTAAGGGACTCGTCCCACAACGCGACTCTCACATGTCAACGTCATTCTCTACTCGAGACACATTGGAGCCAGCTACGGTCTGTTTAACCTCTGGACTTTTCGGCATGGCACATCCATCAGCCCTGCATGGTGCAGTACGTCATCATTATCATCAATTAATTGACCGCTATCAGCGCCCTATCTGATCCCGCTGTCAACGCTGCTCAACCACGCCATAACGCCTAGGTGCCCCGTTTCCGGTAGACCAATACATCTATTTCGACCCGATTATCCCGCCTCATCTAACTCGGTGTCTGCTCGCCAATCGTCTATTTCTTGGTGGTGAAGTCGATCTCGTTGGGGTTCGAACTGCCGCTCGTCGCAGCTCGCTCACAGGTACAGGAGTCGGCAGGCCGTGCACCACAGGCGCAAGCTCCGCCAGTCACCGCCGAGTTTTCCTTGGCCGCGTTCTCACAGGTGCACTGGCCGGCGGGCCGGGCCCTGCATGAGCAGCGCGGCCCGGACACTGTGTTCTCGGCCGGCGCCTTCTCGCACGTGCAGTGGAGCGCGGATTGCCTGCCGCAGGAGCAGGTCGCTTGCTTGGCTACATACGAATACTAGCGTTAGCCGACCGTGGTCGTCACGACCTGGGGTATCAGGGAGGGCAGGCATGGTAAGGTAGAACAGGGGCTGGTATGGCCCGACTTACCACAGACGCACTCGCCTCCACTGTTCTTGCCGCAGCAGGTGGGCGTCGCCTTTGTGACTTCAGTTGTCATGATGACCGTTTTGCGTGGGGTAGATGCGTAAACGGTGAAGGGGCGAAACTATTTAGCGAGGTTGACTGTGGACGGAAGTTGGTCGCGTTGCAGAATGATGAACAGATCCGAAGTGACTTGAGCTTTTAATACAGGATACAAATTCCTTGGAGGATCAAACCGATACTTATACGTCCTTTGTTTTGCGGCTCGAGCACCTGTATGCGAATATGGCTTATTGGAGACCTAGATGGATTAGCATCATTGGCTAGAACCGGTGGTAATCATCTTCTCTCTGATTGGCCTGCCGCTAGGGGTCGTCTGCAGCTAAGAAAGCGTGGGCCCACCCCTCAACCAATCACAGCATCCCTGATTACCGCACGCTGCATCTCCTCACGTCACCCCATACAAAGGGATGCCAGCGGGCCGGGAAACGTACCATGGATCGTCAGGCGCTATCGAATGATGCTTGATTAAAACTAGCCGACGACGTAATGCCATATTATACAGTATCTATTGATCCTAGGATAGTACCCTGCAGCGCTCTACCTACATTGGGCTAATAGGGGCAGGGTCCCGACTTTGTGGTTAAGTTAGCTGACCAGAGGATTGCTAAGGTGTTTCGAGGCACTTGCCTGGTAAGGGAGGGCTTTAATATTTGAGTTATGCTGGATTTGTGAAGATAGCCTGTTATACTCGGCTCAAATACCGGCTAGTCTAGGGGATTGTTTGCTCAGCGGAAGACGCTGCAGGCTCAATTAGGTAGAGCCTCGTCTTCCAGACCTACCGGCACATCCGTAACCCGGGGCCAATGCACCTAGACCTATCACTTCTTGTTGACGAGGGCTCTTTCGGCTTTGACACAATGTGTTTCATAATTAACCAAGAAAATAATGGGAGTTCGATGGAGTGGTCAGCCACGCCGAGCCCAGACAGTCAGATAGGGGCTATGCGTTTTTGCCCTTGTTTAGTTAGATTTCCCGGTCTCTCCCACCAACGGAATCTTGGGATTGCCGCTCGGGCTGCACCAATGCATATTCAGCTCTTCGCTACGTCAAGTATTACTGAAAAGAGGATGAGGGAGGATTAGGGGCGTCCGAATCGCATCGTGATACTAGCAGTCTGCCGGCGGTTCTACAAGAAGCGTCTCCACAGGCGCTTTCTAACTTTGAGCTTTACCACAGCTTTAACTACGGCCTCATCCCTACGCGCAATATTCATTTAGCTGAACAGGTTATTAAAGCTAGTGGCAGACACCCATTATGCTCCAAACCATGGAAAGCCGTGAAACACGATCGTGACGGCCTGGCCACGGAAAGTGATTAAGAGGCGAGGTCTCTGGATATCGTCTGGGTATCTGGGTCAGATAAAACGTATTCGTAATGGGATAGTCCCGTTTAGGGAGCGGGTAACATGAAAGAAAGACCACGATAAGAGGTAACAGTGCGAATCACCAGAGGATCAATGTACCATGGTGGGTCATTCCCTGCCATTGGCATCAAGGTTACAGCTTTCCTAGAGGCAAACCGGTGGGTCCCTGATGAAACCAATTTGAGTAAAAGAGAAGGACTAAAATTCCTAAGTGTCAACAGAAGATCGTACCGACTACGAACCGGTGACTTCTGTTTGTGAAATGGGTTGGCCCTTAAAGCGTCGTTGCATTTGGCCGACAACGACTACATATAAAGGCCGCCGTTCTTTTACTGAATGCTAGCCTTCCTCGACAGCACAAATTATGTTTCGTCATGCAACTGCTATCCTATAACTCGAGCATTTTCACATACACCTCACTCCATATCATGAGTCTTTCCCTAATATTGTTTGAAGATGCGGCGATGGTGTTCAGAGACCCCTCTGCACCGAAAGAACTCGAAAAACCAATCTTCGAAGTCTTTTGCTAAGTTATCAATGCGTGCGATAATAGGGTGGATCTTAAGTAATACAAGTTCGCCAGATATGATCTTGACGGTCAAGGATGGTCGTTGGAGAGAGGTCTCAAGCTGTATCTGAATAGTCCTGTCATATCATATCAAGTGCCACTGGTCACCAGAGAGATCGAATTCTATGCTTCGTGGACAACAGTTACCCCGTAACCGGCACAAGCCACGCCATATATAGACTTTTTTGATGAAGCATGGTGAAGTAGAGCCTTGCCTGTGCTGTTTCTGATCCTGCCACTCCTACATCTTTCTCCCCACTGCAGACATACCCCATCCTTTGTATTATTGATCACTGACCACATCGTCCTTTCCCTGAAGTGTGTTGTCCTGTTATCATGCCATCGCGTCTTTGAAACACCCAGAATCCCTTAAGGCTCCTCCTTGAGGCTCCTTCATCTGTTTCTTGTCTTGGAGTACATCATCGTTTTATTATGTCATCGCGTCTCTGAAGCACATGCAATCTTTTTAGGCTTCCTCCGCCTTCTCCATTTCGCCGAGGAAGCCACCATAGTCCTTTAAAACTGACTGACTATCCTACACGTACTCCCTCTGCCACACTTGCAGAAATTACCAAGGAGGTCGACGCAAATAGACTGGCCATCCTATATCGATTTTACTGAGTTAGTCACGATGACTTTTGTAACATAGGAGTAACTACCGTGCAAATACAGTTCCCTCTCCCTTAACTGCACAATCACCAAGAGGGTTGACGGAAATATTATTCCGGTTGTCCTATATTCACCTCGCCGAGGAAGTCACGATAATTTCTAGCACATACTGCTCGTTCTTCCTTACCGGCAAATCACCAAGGAGGTCGACGCAAACATTCTTGTCACCCTACGCCTTGCTAAGTATAACAGCTCTACATCTGCACCAGAAACATTCCGTCATCAAGCATCTTGAAAGAGAACGCTCCTCGCCTCGCCGAACATGCCTGCGAAATCGATCCAGTCATTGCCCGAGTCGGTAATGGCTAAAATCCTGAGCTATCTCGTGCCACAACCACTGCCGATCGAAACACGCAGAGATGACTTAGGCCCAGAGAAACGAGGCAATAACCAAGATGACGTCTCTGACTTCCTCTCGCGTCGCTGCCAGCTTCGAGAACTTTGCTTAGTGAGCCGCCAATTCTACAAAGCCACTCATCCGCGCCTTATGCATAGTATTGCTGTAATGTCTGGAAAGCAGCTCGTGCTTCTCTTCGCCCAGCTGTGGGAGAAGCCGCGACTGAGAGAGCACATACGCAACTTCGCCTGCTTCATCCCGATGGGTGAGAGACGCCATGGGTTCGAAGCAAGCCTAGAGTGGAATGACGTGGCGTCGCTCCTGCCCTCGCCATCAGGGGGCCACGATTATCGTCTGCTCCGGACAACTGGGCTCCGCCTTGAGCCGGTTGAAGATGGGCAACGCGACAGTGAAGGGAACCAATATGACGGCATTTACTATCTGCCCCAGCGCCCGCTGGCGCTCACTGTCATGCTTGCTAGTCGTGTAGAGGACCTTTTCATAACTATTCCTTCTGTAAAGCACGAACACGCGAAGAAGCTTGGTGAGCTCTTGAAGAAGGCAGCTTGGCCAAAGTCGAATACCGACGATCCATGCCTTGGACACTTGCACACGATTAGAGTTCAAGCGATCAACAGCCGTGGTGACTTTCTGCGCCTTAATCCTATGCACATACCGACTTTCGAGCTAGCCGCAGACAGGCCCCTCAGAAGAGAGGTTGAGTTCCGAATGGACTCGGGCGAATGGCCCCGCGAGTTCGGCTCACCCCTCGGTGCGCAGTTGGGGTGCTTTCGGAATAGCGAAGACGCTGTGAAACATGCCGAAGCCCTATGCAAGATCGAGCATCTAGCGCTCCTCCAGAGCGATACGCAACTGGCCACCCTTCGTAACATGCTGACACGTACTACTAGCCTCTCGACACTACGTTGGACGTCTAATCTGCCGTTAGAGAAGCTGTTCCACAACTGGGAGACTTTTTGGAGCCTCGAAGATGCTCTAAAGCCCGTCCAGGAGAAACTGGCTAGCCTGCACCTGGAGTTGCTCGACGGCACGGCGTTTCCCGGCCCGGGCTCCAGTCGCCTGTTCCTCAACGCCTCGGGCTTCTCGAACCTGCTATGTCTGAGAGTGGACACAGTCGTACTCTTCGGCACGCTTACCGAGGAGATATGCCTCAGCAAGAAATTGCCCGGCTCGCTCGTCGAGCTAGTCATCATCGAACGTTGGGCTTCTCCCGTGCGCGAAGCACGCAAGGCCCGCGCAGCAAGGGCTTTAAACCACGATGCCCGCCTCTCCAAAATGCTTTTTTCGCTATTGGCCGGCCACCCGAGGGACCTCGACGATCTTCTTGCTATCACTTTTCGAGCGCTCCCGCCCGTTCCCCCTCAACAGGTGTTGGATCTCCACGGTACCCTGAGAAGCCAGAGGGCGATTGTCCGCATGGAGTATCAGTTTGCCATGGCGGCCGTTCTGTACTCTCTAGAGTGGCAGTAATAGCGTTCTGACGCCTTTCTTGGACGTCATTAGGTACCTAACGAAGGTACGCACCAGCTGATTTTAATCGTTTCATCATTCGGACATTTCGATACTGACTTCGCTGGTTTCTACTTAGGGCCTTACGAATTCGCTCAAGAAATGAGCCACTCTATCTAGCCTCGTCCCCTACCCACCATTTCCGACACAGTAATGGACGAAAGAACGTGGTCTTTGATGCGGCTTTGA
This sequence comes from Monosporascus sp. mg162, assembly GCA_004155945.1. Lineage (NCBI taxonomy): Eukaryota > Fungi > Ascomycota > Sordariomycetes > Xylariales > Monosporascus > Monosporascus sp. mg162. The sequence continues at coordinate 115,133 of QJNY01000097.1, forward strand.
GGATGAACATAGCCCATAAAAGGATACATCTTCATGGTGGACTGCAATGCAACGCCGAGGCTCTTACGCCCCCCCTTGAATTGTGTGGTAATCCTGGCCAGGGCTGGGAATCGCTGGAGCTCGGGCTAGAGAGTCGAGTCCGTAGGCGGACTGAGGAAGAGATGGCCGTCCTTCAATAAACGATACCCGGCTTAGGGTAGAGTCCCATGGACTTTAGACTTTCTAAGCAATAGGTAATTGATACCCTGTCCTGAAACGCATTAAATGAGCTGCGAATATTCCACAGGTTGTTACTTTGCTGACCCACGCAGGCTTCGGTCAACGGTTGGGCCTGCCTATGATAAAGAGCTGCACCAAATCCTGGATATCGACCACCCGGACCTCTTAAGGGGTTGGCTACGTTAGAATTTCATTGCCCCCGAACACGGCCCAGAGATACACGTTATCAAGTATGTGATCGTCCAGGCCGACGGCTCCTACATCGTCATTGGTATCATCATGCCCATCCGAGAATCGAGGTCGAACGGCTCGCGCACCATAGAGAGAGCTGCCGTCATTGAATCGCAATTTTGGAGCCACGCTAGCGCCTTGGCGGACTCGTGGCTCAATCGGTCAGGCAGGCCTAGTAAAAGGTTGTCTATGTGTACTTGTAAACCAGTATCAATTCTTGAAGGCGTGTGCGAGGAAGTGATGAAGTGCCCTTCATGGGAAAAAGATGGAAATATAACCAATCTGAGTGGTGGATCAACGCTAATCAGTATCTATAACGCTTAGTAAAAGGGGCTAACTCTAAAAAGGACTCTAAAACTAGTAAACCTCCAGGACGTATCGGCCATCCTCCTTGAGACGATCGATCTCCTTCTTGGGGTCGACTTTGCGGCCACTCATCTTGGCCTCGGTGGCGATGGCCTCCATGAGGACGTCGGTGACGTCGGGGACGGGCCACGTGGGGCCGCAGAGGTAAAACGAGCCCTCCTGCCGGATGTAGGCCTTGACGACGTCGGCCATGGTCTGCCGCATGCGGTCCTGGATGTAGATCTTCTGCGGCTGGTCCCGGGAGAAGGCCGCGCCGAGCAGCGTGATGACGCCGGCATCGAGGTACGCCTCCCACTCCTCGCCGTAGAGGTACTCCTCGCGCTGGTGGCGGGAGCCGAGGTACAGGAGGATCGAGCCGATCTCCTTGCCCTGCGCCTTCTGCATGGCGCGGTATTGGACGAACGCGCGGAAGGGCGCCAGGCCGGTACCCAATCCAGCCATGATGAGCGGCGCATCGTCGTGGGTCGGCAACTTCATGACCGACGGCTTGACCGACACCGTGACGGCAGCGCCCACAGGCAGGCGGCTGAGGTAACGGGTGGCCTGACCGTATCGCTGGCGGCCCTTGGAGTCTATCCAGTCGACTACGACGATCATGAGCGCTACAGCATTCGGAGTGACGGCCTGGGCGGAGGCGATTGAGTATTCACGGCGTTTTAGAGGACCGACGATGCGTGCGAGTTCCAAGAAGTTGGGTCGTGCGGACTTGAACTCTTCCAAGATGTCCGCAAAAGTGAGGGTGTCGACCTCCGTGCGACGCTTGAACTCCTCGGCACCTTCCGAACTGCCGAGAGTTGCAAGTTTCTTCTTCTCGACCTCGTCGGTTGCCAGCTCAGCCAGAGACTCGTAGAACCGCTTTGGAGGCTTGCCGAAGATGTCGACGTTCTGCATCAGAGATTGGTAGACGGTCCGGCTCTCGAGGACGGTGGGGTCCTCTCGAGAAGGAACCTGTACGATGTCGTCCGCGTTCAACCCATAGGAATCAGTGAACTCGCGAACCAGCTCGGGGTCGTTGTCGGCATGAATCCCAAGTGCCTCTCCGATGTTATACGTCAGACCGGAGTCGCCGAGATCGAATTCGATGTGGAAGATGTTCCGATCGTACGTCGACGGCGTGAGCCTTCGGTTCTCCTTCACGTGGACCGTATAGGTCTTAACTGCCAAGTCGGGTCGAAGAGCTATGTCGGTACCATAGGCTTCCTTGAAGACGAGGCCCTTGGCGGCGGATTCCCAGCAGCTCAGGTCGAGGGTTCCTTCCGGCTCCCCCTTCGCGAATGGCACGAAGCTGTTGGTCTGCAAAGTCTGAGGTAGCTCCCGAGCGGTTTCGTCACTGGCCTCTGCCCACGATTCCGGAACCGTGACCTGTTTGAAGCACTTCTCCAGCTCATCAACGCATTCTTCAAGAGTAGGCCGGTTGCCTTCGAGGAGCGCAAGCTTCTCCAAGAACTCCCGCTTCATGTCCGGTACAGCCACCTTGAGGAAGGCAAGCTCAATGAGTAATCTCGCAGCATTGGCATCCGCTTCGAAAGCAGGGGACAGAGATGAATCCAGGACATAGAGTGCAATGTTCCGCGACCGAAGATCCTTGCGAATCGCGGCAGAGACGCGCTTCTCGGCCTCCTCCTCCTTGAAGTTCGGCATTTTCAGCACCAACTTCCCACAATCCTTGACACTCTTGGAGATAGCAACCTCCTTCAGTAGCTTCTCGTCATTTACGACGACGACATCGGCCTGCTCAACTGGGTAGGGAGCATCGATGGTCTTCTGAGAACATCTTAGATCTAGTCGGACAACACCTCCCTGTACGAGGTTGTCGTGGGCCTCGTTCAGGTAGACATTGCTCGACGAGTCTCGGGAGAGCAAGTTACCAACGACCGTCGGTGTGGAGAGAGTGGCCGAGTCATCAACGTCCCAAAAGATGTACTGCTGGGCGCTTTCAAGTTCGGGCAGCTGTACATGCGGCTCGGTTGGCTCCTTAAAGAAAGTTTTGAAAAGGATGGAGGCGAAGCTAGAGGGCGTGAACGAGTGGGCGGAGGGGTACTTGACGTCGATGACTGCTTTAGTCGAGCTCACTGCGCTTGAGAGTGATACTGCGGTCAGGACGTCCGAGTAGAGTACCGACTGTACGGCAACATCGGAGACGGCTGCTTCACTGGCGACCTGGCCGAGGACCGCAATGGTCTGCACAGAGCCCGGAAGCACCTTGAGAAACTCTTCTTCGACAAACGGTCGGTATACACGCACGTTCACGGCGCCAACTCTAGCGCCGTCCGCAGCGAGCTTCGAAATAACCTGCTTGGCAAGCTGCGACTCCACGCTCCCGAACACCACCAGGACAATCTCGGCGGCTTCATGACCGAAGTACTCGAACAACTCATACTCGGTGCCTAGTTCGCCGTTGAACGCTTGGATCAGCTCGAGCACCTTTCCGGCATCATCAAGCCGCTTGTTGAAAGCCTCGGCAGCCTTAGAGACTTTATCGAAGACGTCAGAGACGCCGCTTCCGTTCAGAACATCAATGACCCTCAGAGTTTCGCGGCTCATCCGGACGCCATCGTAGACGTGAAGAGTAGGCACGACCTTGGCCATCAGCGTGGCAAAGAGGGCCATATGCTGCGCCTCATAAGCCGAGGAACTCGAGACAAGACCAAAACCCAGCTCTTCAGATAGCTGCAGAGCTGTGCCATACTCGGTTACAAAACCGGCGTCGGCATCGTAGTCAGCGGCGGCGATATGGGCGACAAAGGGGCTGGCAACACCGTAGAGCAGAGCCAGTTGATCCAGAGCACCGCGCAGATGGCGCAGACTTGGCGAAGCCGCTAACAGAGTCTGAGGAATGTGTCGTTTGCTCAAGTCGAAGTCCTTGGAGAAGATGTAGCCGAGAGCGAAAGTGCCAGCACCGGTGCGGGTCTGGAGAGGCAAGACGCTCGTGGGGTATCCGAAGATGTTTTTCTCCTGATTCTGGGACCACTCTTTCACGGCGACATCCAATTCAAAGGTCTCCGGAGAGTACGAGAAGATCTTGTCTGATAGCTTGTAGGCGATCTGCTGAACAAGCAACTGGGCCGTGACATAGGTGGGACCCGATATAGACGAGAGAGCAAGAGGCTGACCGAAAGGCAGCGTCGTCGCGCTGCTGGTGAACTCGGCGCGGGCAGTCTTCGTCTCAGGCACGGTGACCTGGTTCGCAATCGCGCCCTTGTCACTTTCTATCCGACCGGCCTGCATGGTCAGGACTGTTGCGCTCGACTCCAGTGGATCTTGAATGGGTGATGGAGTCTCGCCCCGAACGTCCTGGACAAGGACAATAAAAAATTAGAATCAAACACAGAACGCGCCTCCCGATATGGATACGGACAGCCGTAAGACCCCCCTCTGATGGAGATCGGGTTCGCTTTGACGTATTATGACGATGAGACGATGTGAGAAACCAGCCGACGCCCTGCTCGCTTCACTATCAATCCCCCTTTTCGCGGGCGAAGATACGAAACACAACCAAGGATACGTCAATACGCCTCGAATAGCAAGCTTAGGAATCACGGCGACAGCACGATAGGGAGTGAGACAGCGAAAAGAAGTTATACCGGACAAGAAGAAAGTTACTTAGTCTTATGGAGGAGTGAGACCAATACTATCACCTACCCTGCGGCCGAAGACGGTCCATAGTACTGACAAATCCATTGCGGGCTTGAAATGTTTGCCGTAACCGCGACGGTTCTCGGCCGGCCCGGCTATTATCAAATCAAGACATTCGCATGGTGTAATGCTCAAAAGAAATGATGAATGGAGGAATTTGCCTCGAGAGGTGTATTTACTGAGTGATATAAAGTCGCCTCCAGGAATTGCGTCGTCGTAGTAGGTTATCACGCCATCATGAGCTAACGCTTAAAGGGTTTAGCGGCTTTCAGAGGGCTCAGATCGCATCCTGCAGCGAATCGAATCACATATTTTATCCATCCGCTGCTACGCACCGAGGAACCTCATACCTTAGGGTATCCATTGTTGACCTCCCTACAGCGGCTGACCGATTGCCGAATGGGTAGTGTGAGCATCAAGGTACCGACGGTCATGGGCACTCCCGACCGAAGAACCGGCATTGTTGCACAGGGAAGGGAAACCGAGTGGACCAATGGCAGCGTCCATTTTATCCTTGAACTTTCCGCTTACAGTAGCGATAGAGTTTATGGCTTACTAACATCACTCTCACCCTCCCTGATCCGTGTATACGCATAGTGCCACCCCTCGGCCTTCATATCCTCTCTAACCTTATAGTTTGCTTCTGCGATCTCCAAAACCGTCATATCTAAGTCGACGGTCGACACGCCCTCCGCGCGTCCAAGTTTCCCTGTGGAGCCGACGTGCGGGATGCCGACTTGACTGAGCCCCGCGTAGTCGGTCTTCTCCCCTTTCTCCGGCGGGCCGCCCGCGTTGACGAAGACAACGGCGCAGGTGTTCTCGAATGCCCGGCTCACGACGGTGCTGTTCAGGAAGACAGCCTCGCCATCCGGATTCAGCCCGTATCCCTCCTCTGTCACATCTTTCATCGTCCAGAACGCAGGTATGCAGATGACCTCCGCTCCATCCGAGATGAGTTCCCTAAACGCCTCTGGGAATGCGAGATCCCAGCAGATCAGGAGTCCCACGCGACCCAGAGGCGTGTCGAACGCCCGGTGCGGCTCATGAGCTGACGAGACCAGGTGTCGCCGTTCGGGATGCCAGAGATTCTTCTTCTGATAGCGCCCGCAAATCTCGCCGGTAGATGAGATGAAGTAGGCAATGTTCTGGAGCGCATCCCCCTGTGCCTCGAGGATAGTTCCCGGTACGATGCAGATGTTGAGCTCCTTTGCTAGCTCCTGGTACTTTTGAAGGTAGGCTGGCGAATCTGCGCATGAAGATCGGAATGCTGGGTCATCGGGGACCCATGCCGTGAGGTGATACTCGGGCAATACTGCCAAATGGCACCCCTTCGCGGCCGAATCTCTAATGAGCGACGTAGCTTTGGCGAAGTTCTCGCCTGGCGAGACTGGCTATCTCAAAGGTAAGCGACGAAGGGTACAGATACTGAGCGAGACATGTTCAACGCGCTACATGAACTGACCGACGAACGCGACTACCCACGGACCCAACGGTGCGCGTGGAGACAGGGGCCGTGGGTTTTGGGTAGGTAGGTATCCATGTGTCCCTAGGGGCCCGAACAGTGCAAGGGGGTGTCCACCAACCTTCGGATGCAATTGTATCAGAGAAACCTTGATGACGGGCGCCATTTTATATTATAATTGACTTCCCTTGTCCCTTCGGTATGTGACCTCAATTCAACCAATCGGTTTCCTGGAAAGACCGCTTAGAATTTGACATAATAGATTAGCTTCAAACTGCCCGGGTCGAACTGCCTGGCCTCTTGGAAGTAGATCAGGATATCTCAGCCGCGCCTACGTCATTGCATCACGCTAATTGCTTTAGAAGATCTGTATCGTTTAACCGCATATCGAACTGCCCCTATGCAGCCGAACTTATGCACCTAAGAAAGTAGCGCATGTGGATCAAAGATCTGGGACTTTGTCCTGCTCAAGTGCATAGGGGGAACTGCGTGGGCTACGCCATTCTGGGGCAGGGCTTTCAATACCATAATTCGCTAGCAGTTCAAAGCTGAAGGTCTGAATTGCTGGCACAATATCATAAACACCCCTAGAAGGCAGAGAATGCTATAGGCTTTTGTGGGAGTCGTCAACGTGTGGGAACCCCCTAAAGGGTTGAGACGAGCCCATGACTTGGTTCAAGACAGCGACTCTATAGTGCAGAACCATGTGTGGCTGTCCGAACGTCCGCAGCGTGGCTATCTAGGTAGGCAGGTAATTAACGGAAGTATGTTCTGCCAAGGAAATGTCGACTAAAAGGGGAAGGGGTTCTATTGTTGACAAGGCAAGGGGACCGCCTCATACTGGCCCTCGATAGGAGGAAGGAAGGACTACCATTTAGAAAAGCACGTTCAATCCGGGTAGGCAGTTAAAGTACTTAGTAGATTCTGGTCCGATTGCGACAGCAATCCTCAACAGTTAATTTACATAAACAACTTCTCCCTAAAGATTTGTGCTCTAAAAACAACAATATCAATAGCCTACAGACCACCATCGATAATATGCAGGCACTTACGGCAGTGTTCACTGCACAGGGATTCTGTTCCAACAGATACGCCGTCTATATTGACCCTCCTCCGTCGGCGATGAGCACCCTCCCACCCAGCAGCGGGTGGATTGACCCTCTTTTTACGTAGTGCATTCCAACTGAATATAAAAGCCCTTATCCAACATTCAGTCCTGGCGTTTGTCCTCGTCATATGGCCATAGTTTCACCGACCTCCAACGTGAATCTGGGCCAGACAACCTGGACAGGTAGACGCTGCGAGAGATGAGTGGGCTGGCGTTCCTTCAATAGGGAGTAGAGCGACACGTGACTGACTCAGTATCACAGGGGTTTCTCGCCGGTTCCCTTTGAACCCGAATGGATTTGCACGTCGACTGTCATGACTCCTATGCCCTTCCTCCTCGACTCAAACATATCGACGGCTGACGTCTACACGGTGCTGTCCAACTTGTGGATCGAACACGACCAGATGACCGTACTATGGGAAAATTCGGACCTTCATGTCCTTCCAAAGGAGGTAGCCTCGCAGTACGCAGACATCATGCAGGGTCTTCCCAGTCTTCCGACGGTTACAAGGCTGGAAGTGAATGATAGTCCGAGCACCGTTGCGCGGGAGCCACTGCCCATCCTGGTACGGACAAGTCCTTGGGGCCCCTAGAGGCGTCTATAGCAGCCATTACCTAAATAACGACGCCTACGCCTCCTATCGCGCAAAGAAACCCAAATCCGCACAGTGGGGTCCCGTCATCGACAAGATCGGGTCAAAGGATACAGTGTTTAGGTCCATGGTATTCATGTCACTTTTAAGTGCTATGCCATCTCTTTACATTGTCGTACAGCACGGGAAAGGTGAATCTGGCGGCTTGAGGACTGGTGAGGAATGGATACGAACCGACACGCGAAGAAAGGAAATCCCCTAGAAGCTATAAGCTGTCACAATAACACTAAAGAAATTTATTTCCATCTGTCAATAGTTGAGGCTAGGTGCTCATCTGTGAGACTTGGCCTTTGATGGCGCTTTTATGGAAAAGGCGGCTGTTGACGTGCAGCAACCTGGGTGCCCTGATCCCTGGCTAAGAGGTTCGACAGAATCGACGCTCAATAGCTATTTAGTTTAAAGTTGATGCAGGTATCATGTACTCACTGGATGCCGTACTGGTATTTATGGAGAAAAGAGAGTTGTCTTGTTTTGCGCGAGGGCACAATAGGGTATTATAGGAATGAAAGTAAATTCCGCTGACAATAGTGTATACTTAGGCATTGACCCAGATCCGAAAACCCCTTCAACTCCAATACATGCCCTGACCACTTTTGAGGAGCTCTGATGGATCCGGGGGAGAAGCCAAATACGATCATGAGTGAGGATACCAATTCACCAGCTCAGGGGGCGACAGCATCATGGCGCCTGTCCACCGGCCTTCCTAGCCCTAAACCCAATCCCCCACCAGCGCGACCTTAAAGCCAAGCTACTGAGCACGACGCTTATGGAACTGGCCGCCATGGCAAGAGCCGCCCACTCGGGCTCTAGCCTGACGCGGGTCTCTCCGCCCATCTCCATCCCCGCGCCCCCCCCGTCATATCTCGCACCAGCAGCGCTACCCTTCACAACGATCGGGTAGAAGCACCCGGCGGCGACGGGGACCGCGATCAGGTTGTACACGACCGCCCAGGCGAAGTTGAACTTAATGCGCCGCAGGACGGCCCTGCTGAGGTCCAGCAGCGTCACCATCGTCCCCAGGTTGTCGGAAATCAGCACAAACCCCGCGCTCGCTATCGCCACGTCGCTGCCGCTGCCGACGGCGACGCCCACGTCGGCCGTGTTGAGCGCCGCCGCGTCGTTGATGCCGTCGCCGACCATGGCGATGGTGGCGCGGCGGCCGGTACCGTGTTGGATAATATCTCCGTCCGCATTATTCGTTCGTCCCGCCTTCTCTTCCAATTGTCGCTCTCCGTTTCGTTGTCCACGTTCGCCTTCTTCGAGTTCTTGTTCCGGCGACTTCACCTTCCTGCGGCGACCGAACGCCCAGGGCCATAAAGGGCGATTACGGCTTTCGGTGCGAGCATGACGCTGGTGCCGTGACGCTACCTTGAGCGTTGACTGCAGCCAGGCGATGCGCTCGTGCTTCTCCGTTGGCAGTACCCCGGCGATGACGTTGGACTCGGGGATGCCTATCTGGCTGGCGACGGCGCGTGCCGTCGTGACGTTGTCTCCCGAAAGCATCCAGACGTCTATGCCGCTTTCCCTCAGGGTATGGACCACGGTAGGGGCTTCTGGGCGGACGGGGTCAGCGGTGGAGAATGCCGCGGCGATTGTCCAGTCGTTCGGAGCAGGGGTCGATGGTATCGTTGTAGCCGAGTCAGCTTTGGATATTAGGGTTGAGCCTGAGCCACAGGAGCTACCGTAATTATCGAGGTCATTGGTCTGTATGGCGACGAGCGCGATAGATTTGGCCTCGAACTTCCATGTCTGGAGCGTTGTTACGATGTCAGTTGGGATAACGACCTTAAGATCGGCCATAAGCGCCTCGTTTCCCACCGCAATGTCGACCCCCCCCCGTACGTCAGGAGTTTCGTTGGAGGTGTATGCTGCTGTAGCTTTTAGGCCTTTCCCGGGGAGCTCTTCCACATTGGAGACGGAGACCTGCAGCTGTGAAGAGCGGTCGGTCTGAGACTTGCAGAATGATACGATGGCCTTTGCGATGGGGTGGCTGCTGCTTTCTTCGATGGCCTGGAGAGCAGCGAGGAGCGTGTCGCGCTGCCCTGCGAAAACTCTTGCGTGGTCGAGTGCGAGCGTGGAGTCGGTGACCTTGGGCTCACCTCCCATGGTGAGGGTGCCAGTCTTGTCGAACACGATGCAGTCGACATGACTGGCTTTCTCGAACGCCTCGCCACCTCCCTTCACTAGGATCCCGTGCTTGGCCGCGAGACCGCCGCCCACGAATATCGCCGTCGGAGCAGCAAGAGCAAGACCACAGGGACACGCGACGACAAAGACTGCGATGGCGAACCGCAGTGAGAATGCCACCCAGCTGCCGGAAGACTCTCCCTCGAGAAAGTGTCCGGGAACAGTGCCCGTGAGTCCGAGCGCTAGCCAGACGACCCATGTAACAATAGCAAGCAGTGTGATGATGGGAACGAAGTAAGCCGTCAATCGATCGGCGATCTTCTCCACTGGAGCGCGGTTGATCTGGCTCTCCCGAACTATCCTGACTATTTTATCTAGCATGGAGTGGCCAGCGACGCCTGTGATTTGTGCGAGAATAGGAGAATCCTTGTTGACAGTGCCCGAGTAGACCGGATCGCCTGGGAATTTCTTGATGAGCCGCGATTCACCCGTCAGACTGGACTCATCGAACTTCGTCTCTCCCTGCGTGATCACGCCATCACAGGGAGGCGAAGCGCCGTGAGGGATACGGACGCGGTCATTGATCTCCAGGTGGTCCACAGGGACGATCGTGTCTCTGGTCTGCGCCCCGTCGCCTGTATCGACGAGGATGGCGGTGGTTGGACGGAGCTTGACTAGCGACTCGACGGCATCGCCGGCCCTGGACTTGCTATAAGACTCGATGAGCTTTCCCAACAGCAGGAATAGGGTCAAAAAGATCACGGTGTCGAAGTAGAAGCTCGACTCGTCGACGTGCTCGGGGCGATCCACAGCAGCCGCTATCATCTGGGCGCACGATGAAAGATACGCCACGCCCGTGCCCAGCGATACGAGCAGATCCATGCTTCCGAACCGGTAGAAGCGCTGGAGGAGAGGAGTTTCGCTCGAGCGCCTCCACATCACGACGATCCCTTTGATGGCGCGCTTGTGGAAAATGGCGGCGGGCCAGAAGAATACGGGAGTGGATAGCGCGAGGAGAATGAACTGAGCGCGGCCTATGCCGACCCTCAACGGCTCCATAAGCCAAATCCTGCCCGGGTCATCTTCCGGCACCGACGTCATGTAGATAATACCTACGACGAATGTCGGGATTGTGATAATGGCTGTGAGGATCAGTCGATTAAGGAGGTCCCTCTGATGCCGTGCGGCTACCTGTTTTGACCGCTCTTCAAGACTGGGGGGTTTGTATAGGTGCACCGCGAAATTTTCATCAGCGCGCTCTACGGCCTGCAGAATGTGTCGGATGGTGAAGCGCGGTGCATCAGGAGTGTATCTGACCTTGACGATGGGTTGCGCCAGCGTAGGCTCAGTGAGCACATCAACGTCGCCCTGGGGACACGATTCGAGGGCTCCTATCACGCGAGCAGGGCAGAAACCGCACCGGAATCCGTCAACGCGGATCTCGACCGTCCTGCTCCGATCCGACGGCTCATCCAAGCGCGTCTCGTCAACGCGGACGACTTGGTCGAGAACCGCTTCGTAGCCCAGATCCTGGATAGCTCCCACTACGTGGCTGACATCCTCCTTGGCTCCGTGATACTCGACAGTGGCTTCGTTCGCCAGGAGGTTGACGTTAACCTTCCACCCGTTATTCTGCTCGAGGCTGTGTGTGATGGTGTTGGCGCAGGAACCACATGTCATGCCGCGAACAGCTAGCGATGCCCTCCATGACGGTTGCCTTTGGGTCTGATCCAAAGTTTGGGCGGAGTGGAGTGGAAGCCCGTTGACGGGCGTGGTATTCTGCGAGGATCGTTTTCCCCACATCGTAGATAGGATGAATCACGTATTCGGGATGCAGATATGAATATAATAGCAAGAATGAACGAGGATAGAGAACTGAAGGTGTGGTGGAATTAATGTGACTAGGTCTGAAAAACAGGAGATGGAGTAGTTGTTACTACTAGGCGTTGCTTTGTTATTCCGGGTTGGTTCCGCGAAGAAGGTACAGGAGGTGTGACGGGACAATGTTTATAGGCCGCCGGGTTTGGGTTTCACTAAGCCGGGGCCGGGGCGGATTTGTCATGCGATATTTCTGCGCGATTCTTCAAACCTTAATGTGTCATCCTTAAGGTGACTCCGAGGGGCAGCCCAGTAGACAGACGTCCGGACCCTTATAGGCCGGGACTCAGCAGAGTGTGACACAGCAGTCAAATGTATAAAGGGGCGTGGGGAACTAGGCCGGACCATCCCGACTTAGCGGAGGGAAGTGGCTTCCAGCCCGGCGAACTCTCCTTCTCTAACCGTACTGGTTACCCAGAAAGGCAACCGCTGCAGCTGTATAATGGCTTTAGGCAATGAGATATATGAGCAGTCGCAAAGGATCAGTCAACCGACCCTCTCTGCGACCACGCCCGGCGCCCACTCGAACCGAAGCGCATCGTGAATTTCCAAGGACGCACATTAGCTTGCTAAGGCACAAAGCAGTAAAGCCAGATGATCCGCTAACACTCTATAACTATATAGAAGTGGCTGAAAAAGGTAATGGCGACGAGGCATAGGGGGTTGCCGCTCACTCAGCTTTGCGGACTGATGCTCTCGCTTGCGAATCAATTAATTGTCTTCATTAACAAGTGGGTACGCACGGCTGCCGGGGTAATATAGGCTGTGGAGTTGGCGAACCAGACAAGGTTGAGGACTCCGCTACCCGCCTCCGCCGCCCCCGTCGCCGAACTAGTCTAGGTTATGGTTCCGGTTCGGGTGGCGATCACGCACAAAGGGCGCACATGCTCCGCTGCGTAGAGTAAGGACATTCTGGGCAGATAAACGCCTGGATCTCTACCTTGATGGGACTACAAAGCGGATATAGACAGCGTATGACGTCAAATAGTAGAAGATAGAATAAGACCGAAAATTAAGGCATTCGGATTCTTGTCACGGCAAGGCGTGAGGACAAAAACCTTTTTTACATATCTGTCGTGAATATGCTGATGAGGTAGGGTGATATCATATATGCAGTGTAGTAGTACATAAACACTCCAGGTCTTGCCGAACTGGGGAGATCGTAGATCTGACTAGGACACATACGTACATCAGTATCATATCTGGCACAAAAGTTTGTATGGAGGGACATAGTTAACATAGGTAATATCTGGTTAACATTGGCAAAAATGGTTCACAATTGATAGAGAATACCTAGGCGAACAGTGCAATATTTGTCGTTTGTAAGAAAATCCTATTCCATGTGCACTCAGCTTCTCAATATCAACACGTCGGAGTCCTTGTAGGCATCCTCAGATAGCAACCGGGCAGCCATTTCCCTCTATGCCCGTTGAGTAACTAGGAGGACTCCATCTCAGCACAACCCAGCCTAGGCCAGTTACATATTCACGCCGATTAACGATGACGAGGATCAAGGTCGTCTATTCGTCCGGATACTTTCCTTCCAGTTGGGGGTATCTCTTATGTTCCATAATATCTAAGCGATCACGGTTCATACCTGTCATGTCTCATCTCCCTAGAGCCCTCATGAAATTTAAGCTAGGGACTAACAGCGTCTAGGACAAAAAAAAGGTTGTGGAAGCGAGATGTGACGTGGCACCACCAAAAGAGAGATTGCACCAAAATATAGAAGCTGTGGGGTGGCTCCTGCTCACATAGACACACAACATCAATTCCCCGTCTGACTAGTGTTCTCTTGTTCTTTGTCCCAGCCCGGTAAGACCACAATGCCGCTTAGGTTCTTTGCCTCCCAAGCACCACGGCCGTAGGATAGCTGTAGTGAGGCAAGGTCTCCAAGATGGTAAAATTAAAGTAGCATATGCATTTGCCCCAACAGATCGCGAAAACGAAAGAGCAGAGCCCCACAACCCCGACCCAGCTCATCCGACCTAGAAAGCGTACAGTTCAGCAACCAAAAAGCATATGGGACGTGACGGGCCAAGCTACGCCTTATCAGCCTCGTTGCCCTCAGTTGCACTGGTTCCTTCGGTTCCGTGCGCCGTTGTAGGCCGACTGGGAGGGGCCGCGCTAGAGGGCCTGCTCAGCGTACGCCGCAGCCTCTTGCCGTTTTTGGTATCGAACAGACTCTTGACCCGCCTTAGTCTCGCCCAGCGTTCCTTATCTTTAGCATCCGCGAAAGCCGGATCCTCCTCCTCGTTCGCTGCGGCCATTGTGTCCGGAGTCGGCGTCGGTGACTGCCCCTGTCCGTCGTCCCCTAGCTGATCTTCACCACTACTGCCTTTTCCTCCTTTAGTCGGCGTTGCGAGCACCGAGGCAGCAGGGCGATGCCATGCCCTAGGCCGGTTGCTTTTCTCAGCCTGCTCGCGGAGGTAGGCGGTGTTCTTGAGGGTCTGCGCGAGGACTTCCCATGCCGCCTTGCCTTCTTTCACCTTGGAAGCGGGATTTCTCTGGGCAGAAGGGTTCCGCCACGGGCAGAAAAAACGGTGTTCGCGGACGGGATCGAGGTGGTCCATGGGGGCGGGAAGAAGTATCTCGCCTGTCGACTCATCGACTTCCTTGCTCTTGAACATCCAGAGACCTAGACGGCGTAGGCAAGTGGCGCACGAGGCCGCGTTAGGTACGGGGCCTATGCGGGGACTGGTGAGGCCTTGCCACCCAGTCAGGGCAAGAGCGAGGGCGACATCGTTCGTGGCCGTCGTCGACCCTACGGGCGGGGACGGCGGAGGAGGGTCGGTGAAGAACGTGGGCGGGAGTTGTGACTTAACGGACTGTAGATCTACGCTCTCCGGGAGACGGATGTTGAAGTGGTAGGGAAGAAAGGAAGGTCGCGCGGCCAGGTCGTCGTATCGTTCGCGGAGAGAGACCAGCGCGGTCTGCGGATTTGCAAGCGGGAGACGCAGTAGAGTGTCTAGTATAGTTCATGCGTCAGGCATTCAAGTCCAACAACACCGAAGGAGGTGGTGAGAAGAGAAGAGGAGGCTTACCATCGCATGCCCGCTTCCTCCATAGACAATCCTCCTGATGAGCCTCGTCCATCAGCTCGGCAAACTTGTTGACCAACGCCTCCTGGATGTCCGAGTCGAGGGGCACCGGGACGAGTTCCTTGTTATCCCCTACTTCCCGCTTATTCGTCTGGACAACCAACTCCCTACTGCACAGCGTACAGCGGACGCGCTCCTTTCCTCGGCAGCCCCATCCCCTCTTGGCCCACTCGATCTCGCTGACCTTGTCCGGCTTCGGGGTCCATTCCGTCAGCTCCTGGAAGGTGGCTAGACGTCGGATGAGCTGGTCGCGGTCTCCCGGACAGAACTTAGGCTCTGGCCCGGGCAAACTCCCACCAGTACTAGTCCTCTGCCTCCTCTTCTCTGAGGTAGTGCCTGTTGCTTTGATAGTCGTCATCGACGCTATATTCCCGCCCCCCGCGGATAGCCCTAGGGCGCCTATGCGACGCCGCTTACTCAGATCGTCGTCATTATCGTCGAAGGTTGAAGAGGCACCGGCACCTATGGCGGTGGCTCCTTTTGACGGTGAGTCGGCAGTGCGACTGAACAGCGGTGGAGTGAAAGGGGACGAGTCCAGAAAGCGATCATTTCGAGGAGTCGACTTCGGCTCGTCAGGTTGGGGCGATGGCCGAGTGCCGAGGCCTTGGATCAGAGAATTAAACTTCCTCTTAGTAGCGTTCATCGCCAGGTCAGAAAGAACCCGGTACCTAGGCACGTTCACTCGGTAGGGGCTATTTAGACGGTTTGGCTGCAGAGGCAAGGATCGAGTAAGCCAACATTAAAAGGTATTAAGTAAGGGATTGAATGAGTGCGTACGGAGTGACCATTAATTCAAGTGTATGCTTGTGGGTAAGTACATGGGGAAATAGTGCTTCACATCTGGTTCGACGTTGGCTTCTAGGTGAGCTTCGTTTTGTTGATTTCATATATACAAGGCTCGGTAGTACCAATTGGGCATTGTAATTTCGTAGATAGCGCCAGGTGTTGTTGCTACCTACCTACCTATGTATTTATGTACGCACGCAATTCGTTTCGCCGTGGAAGAGCCACTGTTAAGAGCTCAGAGGTACGGGTGCCGCGGTGCGTGGCTTTTTGTACAGTGAGATACAGGCATATCTATCAGGTACATATCTATGCGTTGTAACACGATGCCGTGAAATGATGAAGTACCTATAAATCAGCCGAAATTTACTCAGCTACACAGGGCTTTAGAAAGAAATCTAACCTCTTTTTTGGTCTGCGTGCTTGATGCAAGAAATATTGCAGATATTGGAGACGGGCCGATGGTGTACTAGGTACGAAGGCCGAGCGCAAAAGTGTGCGACTGTATTCAATACCTAGTAGTCTCATTTGTACTCTACGACCTTGTGCAGTTATCTCAGGGAAGGCGATAAGACAAGCAGAATACAAACTTCTCGATAACTGCATTATCTTAAATAAATGGAAAGGTCCCGCTGCACGCAATATGAACGGAATGGTTGGTTGGTCTGAAGTCCTAGTTCAGCACCGACCAAGTCCGATGTATCTGCTGTCTTATCGCCTTTCATCAGATAACGTACTATCAGCCTGACACGGTGTGAGCGTGGTTGCACACTTTTGGGCCCGACCCTCGTAGTACGTACCTAGATATATTTCGGACTACCGGCATTGTAGTAGATCCGTCCCTGCAGGACGGCTCCGACTCCCGCCGTCTTGCCGGTCTGTCCACTTAAGAGCCGCGCCATCTCCGCAACGGCGGGGTCTCTCTCTTCGTAATACGCACGCATATTGGTACCTAGATGAACTTGCCGTAAGGGGAAGTACAGGACTTATATGCGTAGCTCAGGATCTAATCCCATAATATAGCTATAAACGGATTTCTATATCAAGAGGAGTTTGTCATCACGGGCATCCCACGCTGCGGTCACGGGCAAAGGCTAGGGTTATGAGATATGAGAGACGCCGAGACCGACATAGCAGAATAGGCATCCCCACAACACAGCTCCTTATTATATCCCTCTGTGTTGTCATTGTCATTGTGGCTTTCCTCGTGTCAACTACCAGAGTCCTCCCCCGCATCAGTCTACTTGCATCGCAACTTATTTCACCATCTATTCCCGCTCTCGCATCTGCTGCAATAACTTCTGTGGGGAATCTAGGACCGGCACTCCATTGGGCGAGCACCACCGTATTCTCAAAGACAACAGCACCGGATACCACATCGGCCGGCAACATGTCCGCCTACGCCAAGGAGCTCGAGATCGCCCAGCTGGCCGTCCAGCGGGCCGTAATCCTGACCAAGCGGGTCTTCCACGAAAAGGCCAAGGGCACCGCGTCCAAGGACGACAAGTCGCCCGTGACCATCGGCGACTTCGGAGCCCAGGCCCTGATCATCAGCGCCCTCAAGGCCAATTTTCCGGATGACGAGATCGTTGCCGAGGAGGAGGCCGCCTCGCTCCGCACCGACGACAACTTGCGCGAGACCATTTGGGACCTCGTCAAGGCCACGCAACTCTCGGACCCCCCGACCGAGGCGGCCCTCGGCGGCGCCATCGCCGACGAGGAGGCCATGCTGACCATGATCGACCACGGCAGCAGCAATGGCGGCGCCAAGGGCAGGATCTGGGCAATCGACCCTATCGACGGCACCAAGGGCTTCTTGCGCGGCGGCCAGTACGCCGTGTGCCTGGCGCTCATGGTCGACGGCGAGGTGCAGGTCGGCGTCCTGGGGTGCCCGAACCTGCCTGTCGACGACGCCGCGCCCCTGACGGGCGGGATGGAGAGCGGACAGACGGACGAGGGCGGCAGGGGCGTCCTGTTCTCCGCCGTCCTCGGCGGCGGGGCCACCAGCCGGCCCCTCACCACGGGCACGCTCGCCGCGCAGAAGAGCATCGCCATGCGACCGCTCACCGACATGACGGCCGCCACGTTCTGCGAGAGCGTCGAGGCCGGCCACTCGGCCCACGGCGACCAGGCCGAGATTGCCAAGAAGTTGGGCATCACGAACCCGAGCGTGCGCATGGACTCGCAGGCCAAGTACGCGTCCATCGCGCGGGGCGCCGGCGACATCTACCTGAGGTTGCCCGTCAACGCCACATATCAGGAGAAGATCTGGGACCACGCCGCGGGTGACCTGATCGTCCGCGAGGCTGGGGGTGCTGTGACAGATATTCATGGCAAGAGACTGGACTTCACTGTCGGACGGACACTAGCAAATAACAAGGGCGTCGTTGCCGCCCCCGCGGGCGTCCACTCGCAGGTGCTCACCGTCGTGCAGGAGGTCCTGAACAGCAAATAAGAGGGTGCATGTATACGTAAAGTCATGCAAATGTGCAAGGTTTAGGTAGCCATAGTGTACATATGATACATCTTCTTTGGTGCCGGCACATGCCGACCTTCTCGATATAGAGTATGGAATGACAAAAACACTATCTACCCTTGCCTGCGTATCCACCGTTTCCCTACGTCAACAGGAATGCCAGATCCAGCCGATCGATCATTTGATCTTCTTCTGCTTCAGTTTAATCGTCTCGTCATTGACAAAGATGCCCTTGCCCTTGTACGGCTCCGGGCGCCTCCATCTCCGTATCCGCGCCGCGAACGACATAACCTCCTCCCTGTTGATGCCCTCAAGCAGGATACGCGTCGGCTGGGGCGTGCTGGCTTTCATGCCTCTCGGCACAGGTTCCTCGACCGGGTGGGTGAAGCCGAGTTTCAGGCACACGAACTTCTGGCCAGGGTATTCGGCCTTGCGCGGACGCTCCTCAACGCTGGCTCGGTAACCGACGCCGACGAGGCGGAGGATCGCCGTGTGGCCCTCGGAGACACCCATGATGTGGCGTTGCAAGTATGCCCATGTCGTTCCTAAAGAGCCATAGCCGTTAGTAGGGCTATTTGTAGTAGTGATCGCCTCTCCTTCCGTTACAGCCTCATAGCACGCTATGCAATCCACATCGCATGCAAATGGCGCGACGCATCCTGCTTCAACTCTCCGCGGGCGGATGGACGAGAAAACGTACCCCACATCTCGTTCTGCTGCTTCTCTTCGCCGTTCTCGATCCTCAGCACCGCCCTCCTTGCCTCCGCATCATGATCGATCTTGAGGTAGGGCGGGATCTCGAGGTCGAGCTTGCCCAGCGGGCCCTGCACCGTGACTGTCCGCTTCGGTATGCGCAGGTAGGTCGTCGGGTCCCTCTTTACCCTGGGTTCGCCGATGAGAAGCTCGACGCCCGGGGGGATGGATATCGGCGTCCGGCCCAGCTTCGACGATCTCTTCGCGGTGTTGGAGAACTGGCGGCGCGTTGTCGCGGGGGAGTGGGAGGAGGAGGAGGCGATGGTAGAGGAATGGAAGGCAGGCAGCAGAAAGCTGGGGAGCGTGACGAAGGACGCGGACACTCTCTTTTCGACTACCCAGCCTCGGCTCGGCGCCAGCATCGTGGTGGTCACAGGTAGATCGGTTCCGGGGGGTGTTGCGGCGCTGAATTCAACGCTGCTGGGGCTTCTCGTCTAGCAAGCGAAAAAGCTCGATGTGGGCCAAGAATGCGCGGCCTGACGCCAAGGTCATGTGATTAGCGATTGGTTTAATCCAATGTCGGTTTAATCCAATGTCTCCAAAGTATGCATTTGTTGAATTCATAGGCACATATTCTGTTTAGCGGGGTTGCGGGTAACGGGGTAACGGGGGAACGTAGCCTACCCCTTAATACGTCCCGGCTCCTTCGCGGTATTGAGGCTTCATTTCAAGTGGATCGCGATGAGGGCAAAAACTTTCGGAACTCACGCCAACTATCCCTACCCCTCCCTTACGTTTTCTGGTAAGAGACTCTTGAGACGTGCGGTAAGTTTTCACAGGCGGGTTCGGGTCTGATTTCATCCCTTTGCTGACCGACCTGAGGTCTCTTAATACTTTGAGGTTGTCCTCTAGCCAATCTGTGCCAATCAAACTCTGCCAGCCACGCTGCTTAAAAAAAGAGCTGGGGCCCTTCCTACGGAGGTTGTCCTTCGTGTCTCTATGACCTAGGCACATCACCTGCGGTAGATAGGCGAGTGAGTTGTTAATCGGTATCTAACCTATATGCCCATACATTATTATCAGCTAGTTCGCTTATGATAGGCCTGGTGTAGTTGCTATGAAGAGAGTTACTGCAAGAGACTAGACGCGATGCATCGGACTTCTGCGGTTTCTACGCAGACCTCAGATTCAACGTTTCATAAGAGTACTACTAGTGCCCTACCAGGTCCCGGAAATACGGCAGGAGCGCAGCTTGGTCACAATTCTATTCGCACCTGCCTCGTGATGTTCACATGCATGTGTGCATCACCCTACCTAACTAAATACTACGTACATCTCTTAACTAGGTACTTAATATCCAATATCATCTACAACAACACCGTCGATCTCCATCAACTCCCACAATCTATTAAGTAGTTACTTGTCTGGCATGGGGTATGGTCTGAGAGAGAACAACATCCCGACCCACCCAGCTATCTTCATATTCTGACACCTGCGGCGCCTTCAAATCTCCATTCTCTTGTCCTTCAGGGCATGAAGTCGTCCGTCTGAAATCGGCCCCGTATCTAGTTCGTCGTATCTCCCTCACTCTCCCATATTTCTCGTTAGCTATCCAGGGTTTGCGCTTTCTTGTGTCTTTTGCCATGCAATCCTGGTGGTGACTAGGCGAACATGGGATTACAACGAAATTCGATGGCCGTGATCAAAGCAGTCGTGACTACCTTGGTATTATTTACACAAGCTCAGTGCACGTTGGCACTCTGGCCTGGCAGGCCCAAAGGTGAGATACCCAGTGTTGCCTAGGAAACAGTCACCCGATGGAAGTCATTCAGAGGCACGTTGCTCACCGAGCCTGTAGGAAGGAATCACGTTCATGTGCTCGGTTCAGGCCCATGCACAAGTGCAGAGCAGATCCTCCAAGATTCCATGCACCAACCAAGTATATATGAGATCGCCCTCCAGGAACTGCGCCAACTCGAGTCAGAGCCTCCTTGCCACAGGGTAGCGGCACGCCTGCTGGTCAGCAATTGCGAACTTCTCGAGGGAAAAGACGAGGCTACCGTTCTCACCGATAGCGGCCGCCAGATTAGAGACTTCGTCGATTCCTATGCGGCCAGCCTGGCCATCTGTGACTTGGAGAGGGGAAGCTTCGTCATTCCCAGGGAATGCGCCAAATTCCGCGAACCAGTGCTGAGCCAGCTCCCCACCGGCAATGCGGCCCATCTCCACGTCACTTCCGCCGAAATCGACCGTTGCCTATCTGGCCTAGGCTCTTCAGATTCGGCTTGGAACACTTGGGTCAGCTACCGCCACAAGGCGTTGAGATTCTGCGATGCTGCGAGAGCGGACAACGACAAGGGTACGTTGCTGGTCATATACCCTTGACGTTTTGCTAACATCTCACAGCGCAGCACATCAGGCTCTTCCAGAGATTGGCCGAGATTATGGAACGGGTGACAGATTCCGTCGAGCAAGACCTCGAAATACGTATGCAACAATTTGACAAGCGGGCTGGTGAGTGGACCGACAGGATCGGAGACCTTTCACCTACAGTAGATCGGCTGAGGGAAAGGCTGAGGGGCATTGAGACCATGCTGTCGGGCGGCCTTGCTGATGCGCTTGAGGTATGTCAGCCACCAGACCCTGGAATCTATCGAGGTCTGGCTCACTATATCGCAGAAGTCAACAGACGCGGTCAACGGAGGAATCGAGAACGCCATTAGCCTGCAGAGAATGCTCGAAACGATGATGACGGACGTTATGAACAGCCACGCCGAGGCCGCATCCGCGCACGAGCATTCCCTTCAAGTGATGAGTCGGAGGGCCGAGTCCGAGATAGAGACTGCTATGGCCATGGTTGCAGCTGCAGTGACATCTAGTAACGCCCTTCAACACCAAATTGTGAGCACTCTCATCATGAGATTTTGTACTTGCAGCATACTAATGGGCTTTATAGGAACTTTCACGACTTCGCGCCGTTGAGTTAGAACATAGGCAGGACAATCTGGAGCATGTTAGTTTGCATGACAACGACATTTAGAGCTAAGCTAATGTGGAGAAACAGGGCTTGCAACGGCTGGTTGACGTCACGGAGGGCCTCTCGACCAAATACGATCATCACACCGAACTTTTGCACCGTGCTCAGAACATGACCAGTGACATATTGAGCACTTTGGAGGATACAGCTGCGACGGCATCTTTCATAGGTGATTCGTTCTCCAAGCACGATTCAGCCAGTTCTTGGTGGCCGTACATCTGGTGTCCAGCGGTATCCCTGGTAATGGGATCCTACGGGCTCCCTCCTTCGGTATTGAGGAACTTGGGATTGCTCGCTTTAGGTAGGTCCTCTCCTCCTTGCATAAAAACAGGCTGACAGTTTCCAAGGCGAATTTGCAGGTCTCATTGTCTCACGGATCCGCTTCCTATCCTTTGATCTCCCAACACAATCTATGTCGGCGTCTTCCCTATTCTCATTTACTACGGTCTCCTCGAATGACTCGATGGCAACCGAACAATACAATACCATCTATCAGACGGAAATTTCTTGACCGGCAATTGCTTGATCACATCACCCTGGCGCGATAGGGAAGTTTTTAGTTTCATATTGGGAATAAATCCGAGCTCATCATTATCTCATGTAATTGCTTGATTGGGAAGGACAGGACACTACACTTTCCTGGAGGAGCAGGGCTGCTTATGCCGTCTCGCTATCATCAGCCGGAGAGGATCTACCACGTCAAGGGAGACAGATCGGTTGCCAATCTCGTATCTTTCTGAGCTTTTACATTTGGGACGGAATACAACACATCGCGGTCACACATCCCTGGCTTTTACGGTGACATGCAGTTCCATTGTTGCACTACCCTTATTCCTATTACCATTAACTCTCTATTATGGCACTAAGTCATGCTTTATGCGCGTTCCCATTTTCCTCAATCGTGGGGAACGCCCCGGCTCTTCGCAATTAGGTCACCTAGGCGGCGAGGATATCGGGGGAGCCATTAAGAGGTTCGAGGATACCCTACGAGATCTGGCCGCGCATCCGCGTGCTCTTAATCCCCAAAGCCGCGCTCGCCGCTTTGCGTGGTGAACCCGTCGGCCAGATGCTCTCACAGCAGGTAGCTCCCCGGCAGGAAGCAGTAGGTCTCGAAGAACACAATCAGGATGCTCGCCTTGGACTGCCCCGCCACAATGATGCCGGTCCAGCCGTCGACTTCCACCACCTCTCTCCGGTCCGCGCCCTTGATCGGGTGGACCGCCGCTACCGGAACGTGCCGTCTGGACAACTCAATTAGTCACACTAACATCATTCCTCAGCTCCTGCATCCTCTTGAGCTTCCCCTGTCTCATCGCCTCCTGGGTCCGGACCCTTCCGGGACGACCTTCTCCCCACTCGGAAAATTTACCGCGTTCTTACTTGCTGTATGGCAGCTGTTATCGGCCACCCTTTCGCCCCAGATCATACTCTGTGGGGTTTAGGCGTTCTTCCAGTCTTTTTAACAATGCGTTAGGCTATTCATGACCTTAGCGTACGGACCGAGTCAAGTAGCCGAAGTTGGTCACAGCTTACCTCAGCTAGCTCAGGCCCCGCTGGCTCGTTCTCCATTTTCTTCGAAGTCACTGAAGTACCGCTCCACAACGCTAAAAATTAACCAATCAAACCCCAATTCCCGTAACGAGCCAGCGACGCCTGAGTTGTAGTTATGCGAAAGAGGGACTCGTTTTGTAGATTTGCTTCTCTAGAAAAACAAAAAGCCGTAATAACTCAACAACCAAACGTTTCCTATAGTTATATATATATTTATACGATTTCCTACGTCATGGCTTATCATCAGTATTATTCTAGTCCTGATCAGGACCTTTTTGCTACTTCTAGATATCAACGCATCTATCAGCTGCAGCCCGAATACGTCGCGTCATTATTCCCCCTTTTAGAATACGACGAATCCGAATTCTCCCAGTTCTACTGCGCGAGCCTAACGCAATAAGATATACGCAGACGTACGTTGGCATTCTAGCAACAGCAACGGACGGAAAATGGATTCGAAAGCTTTATTCGCGGTTAAATACTTTATAACGATACAGGCCGATCTCATAGTTTAACCTCTCGGATTTACCGTTTAATTAACGTGTTAAAAAAGGAACGAATGCGTAATAAGTTATTAACGTACGAAAGTTAACAGGAATTTATTACTTTTATTAATTAAGACCTTATTATAAGTAAATACCATAATACGTTATACGGGAAACTTGTAGCTTTTATAAAAAGGCCTAGATTTCGCCATCTGCCGGAAGATCCATTTTTCGAAATTAAAATAATCTATATTACTTTAAACGAAAATAAACAATCGGTAAAACGGTTGATTCCTAACTGGTTTAAGCTTTTAAACCAAGTAATTGTATATTTAAGGAAAAAGCGGCAGTCGTATAATACGAAACGGAAGGCGAAACGGTTTCGTCGCGATAACGAACCGGACGTTTTACGTATTTTTTTTAATGGTTTTAACTATTATGGTTAAGGTTATTTCCAAAATTAACGGTAGTTATTTACCTTATTTATTAAGCAGGCTTTTATTATTTACGGATATATTACGGGATAGGATAGATATATTAAAAGTGTTAAATATTTGTAAAAGTTATTATATATTAAATAAAAATGTAATCCGGTTATCAAAAGTAATCAAGGTAACCGCGTAATTTTTCTTATAATAGTAAGGTTTTAATTAAGATACGTTACGTTTTACGTCTAGATATAACAAGATAATATAATATTTTGGTACGATAACTTTAATATTTAAAATTATGTTCTTAATATAACGTTTCGATACGGTTCTGTTATGCGTAATTTTATTACTGCCTTTACCCGTTGTTATAACTATATCCTTAAAAAAGGGTTAAAGCAATTTATATTTCGTTTTAGTTAATATTATAAAATAAAATAGTTTTACGAAACGTTATAATAATATCTAGTATTATTTAATACGTTTTGTTAGTTCGTAATTAATATTATCCGGAATTTATTTTTTTATTTTTATTAATACGTTATATGAGGCAAACAAACAGAAAATTTTAAGCTTTTTTAAATTAAAACGTATACCGTATGATAAACGCCGTTCGATTTTGTTAAATGCAGTTAACGAAAATAAAGGTACGATCGACGGTACTTATAGCCTTTATCGAAAGATTTTTAATGGGTATACGGTTTTAAAGAAGAATAATCTTGTCGATTTTCGAAACGCCTTTATTTTATTTATAGAGATTAAAGATAACCAGTTATATCTTGAAGATATAGGTTAATTAGCCGAAGAAGTCGATTTATATAATAAAAAACAATAGTTTTTTTCCGTTTCTACTTTATTTTATATATAGATAAATTTTTTACTTATATTTGTACGTATCTATTAACCTGATAATATTAACGGAGCGCATATAACGCAAGCAACCTTAAAAACGGATCGTTAAATCTTAAATAAAATAACGCAGTTATATTAAAAATTACCGAAGTTCTATTTATTCGAACTTTTTATTTTTTATATATATAATGCTCGTATACTTACGTTATTTCTGTAAAAATTACGCATCCGATACGAACTATGAATAAAAAAAGCGTTTAACGTATACGAAGTTACCAGAAATACCTTAATCGAAGATGTTATGGCCAAAGGCCTTGGCTCGATTGGCAGACGGTCGGAGGTTGTGGAAGGCATCTCCGATGTGGCTCCAGGGTCACGTGACTGGCTCGATGGGCTCATAACGCCTGATTGGATAAAAGGGGACTTGGCGCCTCG
This sequence comes from Monosporascus sp. mg162, assembly GCA_004155945.1. Lineage (NCBI taxonomy): Eukaryota > Fungi > Ascomycota > Sordariomycetes > Xylariales > Monosporascus > Monosporascus sp. mg162. The sequence goes on from QJNY01000097.1 coordinate 140,654, forward strand.
AACTAGTCGAGCCGGATAATGGCTCGAAATGACTCGATGGGCTCGAAGAGGTTTTTACCACCAAAAGAAAGATCGAGCCGGATCGAGCCGGTCGAACCAAAAAAAGGATATATACGTTTATTATTTCCATAGTTTAAGATAGCACTAATTTGTAATAATAATTGGTTATCTAAATTTATATCTGTTATTATTAAACGTAATTATCGTATTATTACTTAAATTTTTACGATATTATTATTAATATAAACCGTACGATTAAGTTTAATAATTAATTAAGCTTATAACCGTTATACGTTATAAAATTTTATTTAGTAATACCGTTAAACTTTAAGCAATATTTAATATTGTTAAAATATCGACCAGCGCCGGAGCTACCGTTTTTATCCTTATCTAGCAGTTATAAGAACGTATTTAACAGCTTGAAGCTTATATCTAGCAGCTTATTACTTAAGCTGTAGCCTTAATCGATTCGGTATTAATAGCCGTTACTTTAAAACTTAAAGTTAAAAAACTCGAACTTTACGATAATACAGGAAGCGTTTAAGGTTTTCTAACTTAGGTTAAAATATATCTACGATTGGAAAAGATTAAAGGCGACGCCGACAAAATCCTTATTATGGTAGGATTCTTCAAAGGAAACGTTTTGGATTAATTTAAGCCTATATTACGAAATTACCTAAAAATGCGGAAAAAGACCAGGAAACGGTTATTAAAAAGATTTTCGAAAGTTACGTTAATTTCGAACAAAAGCTTTAAGATAACTTCGATAACCTAAACGTAAAACGAAAAGCTATATAAAATCTTTTATAGCTTAAACAAAAAAGATTAGCTTTTAAATATGCCGTCGAATTTAGGAACTTTATGTTTAAAGTAAGATGGGTCGACGACGAAAACGATATTATGATCGACGTCTTTTACAAAGGATTAAAGGACGATATTAAGGACGAACCTATTAAAATCGAACGACTTAACGTATTCGACAAATATATCGCTAAAGTTGTAAAAATTGATAATCGACAGTTTAAACAACGACAAAAACAACGTAAATAGTTCGCCCCGTAGTCCAAATTCTAAAGAACTAATTAAAGTCGAAAACGCCTTACGTTTTTTATCTTTTATAAAATTTAACTAAAACTTATAAAATTAAAAGTTATCCAATTAAAAGATAAAAAGTCCGTTACCTGCTATAACTGGGATAAGCCCGGATATATTGCGCGAAAATACAGAAGCCCGAAAAAGGTATATTAAGCTTTAGTTCCTAAAAATTAACATAAAAAGGAACCTGGCGACAAAAAAACGATTAACATAATCCGCGCCAAAAATAACGATAACCCTTTACCTAAGGTACGATAGAGAATAAAAAAGCGAAAAAGTTAGCCTAAGTAAAAGCCAAAAAGGCTAAAAAAGTTAAAACCATTAAACCTATTATTACTTAATAACTATAGGAATACGAAAGATGGAAAGAACTAAGCAACGATAAGCCATTTTCCCGCGTACAACAAAAACGGTAACAGAAAAACAACCAGTTAATGCTTAACGCATAACTAAAGGAGTACCGAAGATGGGACGAAAACCTGTACCTAAAAGAACCCGATCGGTACGGAAAGCTCCACGCGGTCAACTGTCGACGACCGCAATGCGAAATATACGAGGACGAAAAAGAATATATCGCACGACGAATTATACGTATGTAGCGATAAGGTTTCGATTTTAAAAATCGAATTGGAAGTAATCCTAGGGATTAAAAGTGGTATCGCCATATACGAAAAGCCGCAACGATAGAAGAGATCGACGAGCTGGCAATTACCAGGAGCTGGCCAAAAGGCAAATATTACCTTACATATAAACCCTAATATTATTACGAATAATGCGATTATTAAACGTAAAAAGAATTAATCTAAAAAACAATAAAAAAGTACTGCCAGAAAGTAATTACCGATTTACGGATCCAGCTAACTTTTACGAAAAACCCAGGAAAACGATTAATTATATAAAAAGAAATTCGTTCCTTTTCAAGTTAAAGCTGGAAAACCTTAAAGCTAAAATACATTACTAAAAAACGTTCCAGAACCAAGTGGAATACTTAATAGCAACGCTACGCCGATAAAAATAATAATTAAAATAAATCTAAAATAAAAACAAAAAACTTAGAAAAAGAATTCAGCAATTCGAAAACGGCCTAAAAAACTTAAGCCACCTGTAATAGAGCTTCAGGTTAGTAGAAAAAATAAAGGTAGATAGCAATACCTTAAAAGAGCTTTAAATACGATACGAATAACACGAAAAAAACTTATAAGGGTATAAATACGAATTAAAAACAAGCGATATACCGCATTTATAGACTACGGCGCAATAAAAGGCAATTATATCGCCCCAGAAATAATTAATAAGCTATAGCTATTATGGAAAAACAAAAAATATTCTTATAAAGCCGAAAACGCCGAAGGTCAAATATTTAACTATAACGACGGATAAGTACGATACGAAATTAATTACCTTAAAACCTTTATCGAAGGAAAAAGATAAACCATTAATTTCAACGTTATCGCTTTAAAGAACTTCGATTTGATTTTAGGTTTGCTATAGTTAGAACAGTATAACCCGGCTATTAATGGGAAAACTTACGAGATAAATTACGATTTATTTTCCAACAATAAGCCAGACGACGAAAGATCTTAATATTCGATCGATAAGGTAAACGAATGCGGGTATAAAGAAACGGCAGAAATTTTATTACTAAAAGCAATATGACATATTAAAGAAAAAGGGCATAATCGAAAAATACGACGTATTATTGCTAATCTTAAAGCAAAGTTTAAGCAAATAAATTATAGTATCCTGTAACGTACCACATAAGCGAGCTGTACATACAAGCGAGCTGTACACTTTTTGGCACCTTGTAATAACAAATTCAAATAACTTAACTACAACACATCGCATTGGTTAAAATCAATCAGATTCTTTTTCCCTAGACGTAGCTACAACTTCTTTATAAGTACGCGCATTATGCCCGGGCTTGCCGCAGACGCCATACTTCCGTTCCTTGGTCTTAACCCTTTTGCGACGACCCCTTCCAACTGTTGTTAGCTGCATTTTTTCACTACCCCCTTCTTTTTAAGCTAGAAAAGCTTGTCCCTTTTGTATAATAAATATTCCTTCTTTTTAAAGACGTTTATTTTTAATCCTGCGACATTTACTTAAGATGTAGTTCGTTTCGCGTAATTGGGCAGCTTTTTTCCAAAAAAGAATATTTTCGTACAAAATTAACAAATAATTTTTAGTTAAAAGATAAACCGATTTAGTTATTCTAGTTAACGAGCCACCTTATTAGTTTTTAATCTTTTTCTGCAAATAACGTAATTGCCGCGTTACTTCCTTGATATTCCTAGGGGTTTTCCCGGACGGGGAACGAATAGAACCGGTAAAGGTCAGCGGGGAGACGGTCGGCGTAAGCACAATTGGAAGAACCTCCAATTCGGAAAGAACGTTATTGGGATCGAATGGAACAAGCCCAGCTTTTGCGAATCCAGCTTTGATGTTATCGGACGTCATGGCGGCTTGGAACGCGTTATAAAAGCCGGCGAGGAAATCTTCTTTGGCAATATAGGTATAATGGCGTCGTATTAGGTTTTCGATATAACGCGAATAAACGCGTTTTAAAACAAAAAAACAAGATATATCAAGAGGTTAAAGCCGATACGAAAAATGCGCGGGTATACAAAGCGTAATAATGTTATTATTGGCGCAGTATTTTTCGAATTTCATCAAATGGTAGCTTTTATGGCCGTTAAGGATAAAGAGACGTTTCGAACCTTTCGTACGCGTCCGAGTATGCTTATTAAAATGCTGGATCCATTCGAGACTTAATTTATTTGTTATCCAATTATTATTACTTAATGCAATTTTTTAATCGGCTACTGGCGGTAGGTTGTTACGGTATTAGGACTTAAGATAATTTTTTCTTCTTATGATAACAAATGGCGGCAAAACCTAACTTTGGAAATTAATAGCTTGGATAACTGTAACCTATTTTTTATTCCCTTATTGCGTTTGTTTAGGTTTTTTACGTTTTTTAGTACTAATAATTACTATGTCCGTTATTATAAGAAGCCTTATTAAGAATTTAATTTCGTTAAAGTTGTAGATATCCTTTTTTGCGATGCCGTATTTTGCTATAATAACCTAAATAAGTTCGAATTATTTGCGAAATGTTTCTGGATTTTCGTATAAGATCCGTTAATAATCGATTTTCCGATTTAAACGCGTTTGGAATTTTTTTTTGCCGTTTAACAAAGTTCGACGCCCAGTTAATTCCAACGTATCTTGTAACGCGCTGGGCTAGCAGTAGATTGGCCATATCTTTAACGTGCTAAAGTCGGATGGGAAACGCTCGCGTATTTAGGTTAAGGATTTTTTCGATAATAGATTTTTCTTCGGTCGGCGTTAGTTTATGCGAATTGGGGACGGTATTAGATCGGGCGCGTTTGCCCTTGATTCGGGTTCCTAAGATAGTAAATAGGACTTTGTAAATAGAACTAAGCTTTCTGTAACTAAGTTTCGGGTTTCGTCTTTTAGCCTGAACGGCTAGGTTTATTCTTGCTTCTTTTGTAAGCCGCTCCATGTTGTGGTTGTTGAGAAATAAGTGATTGAAGTTGAGTAGTTGGAATGATGAAAAAAGTGTACAGCTCGCTTGTGTGGCACGTTATATAAAAAAAGGTTATAATCCTAATTAAAACGGTCCGTCATTTTCCTTGTCGTTGTTAGATAAGCAAAATAAGAAATTATCGGACGATATTTAATTATTAATATAGTTTTTTGCCTTTCTGTTATTTTTATATCTTTTATAGCCGATATAAGGATTTTATTCTAATTCTAATATTAACACAGCTTAGTATTTTCCGTAATTTTAATTAGCCGTATTTTATTCGAACGTTTTAATTATAATAATATTATGTAAGGTTTTCGCATTAAGATAAATTAACCTTTTAATAATATTGCATTATTTATAACTAAATATATTACATGATTTCCTATTAGTCTCTATATTTGGTATGTAATTGATTTATTAACCAGCGTTTTTGCGTATTTTTTAAATTTTATTCATTTGGTTTTGCCCTTTTTTACGTATTATTATAACCTGTGTATTAATAACTGCTTCTATATTATGGGGACTTTAAAATATCTTAAATTCTCTTTGTAAATAACGTTTTTATTATGTTATTCTATAGATATATTTTCAAGTTTTCCCGGAGGTGGAGAATAGAACCGGCGAAACGTAGCGGGAAGATAGACAGCGTAGGTATAATTAAACGAATTTTGAAATCGGAAAACACGTTATTAGGATTAAATTAAATAAGGTCAGACTTTGTAATTATGATTTTAATATTATTAGAGGTTATAATAACTTTAAACACGTTGTATAAGCCTGCAGAAACACTTTCTTCCGTAATATAAATATATCAACATCGTATTTACCCTTCGGTATAAAGCTAATAAACGTATTTTAAAGTAGAAAAGTAAGATATGTCAAAATATAAAAGTCGATAAAAGGAATAAGCGGGTATATAAACCATAATAACACCGCAATTCGTATAATACTTTTCGAATATTATCGAATGATAGTTTTTCGTAGCCCTCGTAAAGGAGAAAACGTTTCAAACTTTCGTATGCTTTCGAGTATATTTGTCGAAATGCTGAATTTATTTTAAACCTAATTCGTTTATTATCCTGTTAACATTATTATTTAAACCGACTTTTAATCGCCTAGTAATAAGCCTTTTAGGTATTAGGACCTAAGATAAACTTTTTCAGTTCTAATAATAAACAAAAACAATCTTATTAATCAACAGTCTCAATAACGGTAACGCAATTTTTATCAGTCTTGTTATATTTATTTAAATTCTTGACCTTTTTTAGCACTTATAATTTTTATACCTGTTATTATGAGAATTCCTATTAAAAATCTAGTTTCGTCGAAGTTGTAAATATTGTTTTTTATAATACGGTATTCTGAGATAATAACTCGAACAAGCTCAAATTACCTACGAAATATTTCTGGGTTTTCGCATAATACCCGGTAATAATCGATTTTTCAAAATAATTGGTCTAAAAGTTTTTTGCTGTCTAATATGTTTCAGCGCCTAGTTAACCCCGACGCGTTTTATAATACGCTACGCAAGCAATATATTGGTGTAACGAACCTGTCATACATCTACCTGGAGGTATAAGCAGTATCCGAAATGGGGTCTTAATTTGCAGGTAACAATAGTGCGAGAAATAATTCAGTAGTTTGTTCGTTAAAGAGGTTTGCGGACTTTTCCTTTAATCGGAAAACGGTGCCTCTGACTGAAGGCTTAGATTAATAGCTAAAAAGCGAATTTAAGTAAGTGCTTTTTACATAAAGGTTCCGTCCATTATATATCCTTCTGATATTAAATAAGTATGCCTGTAATCTTTTGGCTTTACCAGATTACCTAAATCCCTTAATTTGGTTAATCTGTTAAATCAGACAAATTACGTAATTACGTAATCTGGTAAGGATCCACCTATTATGGGAATTTCCTTTAATACGAAAGGCCAAATGAATCGTAATATTATTTTCCTCTTTTTAGGATCTTTATCCCTAAAGATAAAAATGTAAGTATTTCCTTACTTCCAATTGAAACCGTTCTTTTTAACTGCCAGCTTACTATAGCGGGTCGTGTAGAAAAACAAGTACGTAAGGTACGTACGAACCAGCGTTAATCCCGCGACAGCCGCTCGGACTTTATCCGTATCTACGGTTTTGAGGTTTTGCCCTGTTCCAGTTATCTATTATTTGGAAAGGAACAATGTTATATAATAAAGAGCTCGTTAAACTGCTATTATTGCATTCGTCGTTAGCGTTATTGCGACGGAAACGCTATCGCTATGTTTTTCTTAGAAAACATTAGGTCGGAACGCGACCGTTTTCAGGAGGAACGTCGTGCTGCCGAAAATAAACTCGTAAAGTTACAACTGAAGTTTTAAGAAAAGATATCAAAAAAAATAAACAAGCTTTAGCGTTTGCGCCGTCAAAAAGACATTTTAAAGAAAAAAGCGCTTGAAATATTAAAAAAAGGTTACAAACTGGACCAGTTGGAAAAAAAAAAAAGGATGGGAAAAAAGCAGCATCGCATAAAGGAAAAGCAAGCACGGCTTGCTTTTAAAATTAACGCTAATATGGAGGCGTCCGCTTCCTTTAACTGGGGCGCCGAGGGTTTAAATTTGGGGGTTGGTCCATTGTCGCCTGCGACTTTGGCTGCGTTGGAGTCGGTCGGTTAGGGTTTCGGCAATAAAACGTTTTAACCAGGTCCTTCGTATTCGTTAAGTATTTAAGGGGTTTCTAAATATTGTCTTCGGGTGGGTAGTTCTTTTATTTGACTAAGTACTGGATTTTGTTGTTGATCATTCTTAAATCCAGTATTTTTTCGATTTCGTACTCGTCGGTGTTTTCCTCGATTTCCAAGTTTGTTTCCAGTGGGGCGTTATTGGGTGCCGGTTTTAGCAGGGAAATATGGAAAACAGGATATATCTTTATTGTTTTAGGTAACGACAATCGATAGTTGGTTTTAAAGATAACTTCGTTAACCTTAAATGGACCGAATTTCTTAAAATTAAGTTTGTCGTTAGGTTTTTTGGTTTTAATTTGTGAAACGTTTAAGGTTACGTTTTGTTTCTGGCGTAGCAGGTAAACCTTATTTCCTTTAGATAAAGTTGGTCCCTTAATTCTTTTTTTATTGTAATATTAAGCCATTCGTTACTGGAGAAACTGCAGTTTAGTCCTAAAGCGAAATTGGATGGTTTTGATTTTAGACGTTATTATTTCTGCTTTAAGGGTTATTAAGGTAATTTTCGGAGCTTTACCGAATGGTTGCTTTGGTCGTTAAGTTTTTACGTTTCGTCCATATACGGCCGTATAAAGTAAAACGCCTATGTCCTCGTTGACGGATATGTTGTAAATTACTTATGCCAGTAACAGTAATTTTACCCAGTTATCTTGCTAGTAGTTAATATAACTTTTTAGGTACTGCTTTAAGGTTTGGTTTAATCGTTTTGTTTGTCCGTCGGTTTGAAGGTAATATGCTGTAAAGATTTTGAATTTGGCGCCAATTTGCTTAAAAAAGCTGGTGCCAAATTTGGAAGTAAACAGCTTATTTTTGTTTGAAATAATCCTTTCTGGGATTCCATATTTGTTAAGGTAATATCTTACGAATACGTAAGCCAATTATTCTGTTATCGTATTTCCTTTAAAAGGTAGAAAATACCCATATTTGGTAAGTCTGTCGACAATTACCCATATTCCGTCATACTGGACTCCGGTAACGGGGTCCTTAAATAGGGGTAAGCCGGTAATAAAGTCCCAAGCTATGGTGTTTTACGCTTTATCTGGAATTTCGGTAGGTTGCAGCAGTCCGTATGGTTTATAGCGAACTGCCTTAGCTTTATTGCAAACGTTGCAGTCCTTAATTACTTGTTCGATTGTTTTTTTGAGTTTCGGGAAGTTATACCTTTTCTGGAATCGTTTAACTGTTTTGAAAATCCCTTGATATTTATATAACGGGTTTTCATAAAATTTTCTGATAAATTATTTTTGTTATTTTTATGGGACGTAAATTTTTCCGTAATACAGCAGTTAATCCTTAGATCGTCCTTTTAACTGTTTAACTTTTTTCTGCTTATTAAAATTGTAAAAACTTTTAAATTGGGCCAAAAGTTCGGAGGTAGGTTTCTTTAGTATTTTACATAGCTATAAGGCGCTTTCCTTTATAGGTTATAGCATTTACATGCGTCGTTTAAAAACCTTAATATCGTAATTTCCTTTTCGGTTTAAGATATCCGCCTGGATATTTTTTTTACTTTTAATGTAGTAAATTTTAAAATTGAATTTAAACAGGAAAATCATTTAATTTTTATATCGTTTGTTAAGATCTTAAGTTATTATAAAGTAAGTAAGATTTTTATAGTTAAAGTAAACGTTAAAAGGTTTTTTGGTTCCATTAAAGTAAGGTTCCTATTTTTTAAGTGCTATAATAATTACCAACAACTTTTTGTCGTAAATAAGGTATCGTAACTTTGCATCTTTTAGGGCTTTGAAGTAATAAGTTACTAGATGCTATTTTCCGTTGTTTTCCTGTTGTTTTAAAACTGTTTTTAGGGTTTTATTTAATACGTTAATCTTTAGTCGTTTCTTTTTGTTATGGTTAGGTAACTTCATAATAGGGGCATTAATGATTTGGTCCTTAAGTGTTTATATTGCTTTTTTGGCTTCCTTTAGGAACTCGAATTTTTTTCCAGTATATTTCTTGGTAATAAAGTTCGTTAGGGGTTTAGCGATTTTTTCGAAATCTTTAATTAAGTTGCGTACGTAGCCCGTAAATCCTAAAAACTGACGGACGTCGGTGACGGTCGTTATATCGGAAATCGGCCAATTTTTAACTGCTTTTATTTTAAAGTTCTGGATTTAAATCTATCCTGGAGTAATAGTAAAGCCCAGGAAATTTAGCTTTTAGGTATACTATACGTTCTTTTCGGCATTAACCAACAGGTTTGTTTTTTCAAATGTTTTTAATATTTAGGCGATATGTTTCTTGTATTCCTTTAAGGTTTCAGAATAGATAAGAATATCGTCCAAGTAAACAAATACGAATTTATCGAGGAACTTCCGTAAAATAGTTATCAATATGTGTTGGAAACTGGCAGGGGTATTAATAAGTCCTTAGGGTATTACCTTGTATTCGTAAAGTCCATAGATTGTTTTAAAGGCGGTTTTTTATTTTTCGCCTTTAGCTATTCGGATCAAATAATATCTATCTGGTAGGTTTAATGCTATAAACCATTTGGCTTTGTTAATGTTTTCTTTTATAGTATTTATAAAGGTAAGAAGATATTTATTCTTAATAGTAATGTCGTTTAACTGTCGGTAATTGTAAACTTTTCGATACATAAAGTTTCCATTTTTGTCAATTCGGATTTTCCTATTTTTTATTTTTGGTACTATCATAACTGGATATCCTGCAGGAGATTTAGATTCCTGAATATACCTACGTTCAAGGTTTCGTTGTAAACTTTTCCATAAGGCCTTAACCTTTTTAGGGTTTATGTGGTAAATTTAATAGAGTTTCGGATAATGTTCTTTTTTGATAGGAATTCTGTGATTCCATTGGTTATGGTCGGGCAATTTTTTTCGAGTTCATTCTTTGAACAGTTTTTTAAACCTTCGGTACTTAGGGGGTACCTTGGCAGTTAGGTCCATTACTTTAGCTTCTCGGATTAAATAACAGGTTTCTCGGAATTCTTTTTCCGAAGAAGCTATAAAATGGTCCCAAGAAAATTTTTGGGTTTTCCAGTTAATGTAAGGGTTACTGGAACGGAGCCACGGCATTCCAAGGATAATATCGTATCCTGAAATGTCGGCTACGTCCAGCCTAATTTTTTCTAAATGTCCTTATATCTGTATTAAAAGTTTTTCCGTTTCTTTAAGAACCCGTCCGTTCTCGTACTTGGACAGGCTTCCGTCGACTGTAAGCAACTTATATAACTTCAGCTTGTATCTTCAGGGAATTCGATGTTTTTCTGTAACTGATAGTAAAATAAAGTTTCCTTCTGCTCCTAAGTCGATTATGGCTTTGAATATCTTGTTTTCGTATTGGAAGGGGATTTTAATCTGACCGCGTTATCCAGTTTTTGCCTTATATAAGGTCTTGTAAGTTAGGGCTCCTCGATGCCTTAATTTCGAGGACCTGCGTAGTTTTTTAACTTGTTGGTCTTGTTAGCTAAAAGGCGTTTTTATTTTTGGGCCTTTTTGATTACGTATTTGGAGCATTTATCGTTTATGCAAGTGAACCACTTCCTTTTGCCGATCTGGCAAACTAATCTTAAAGTCCTTACTTCCGATATTAGAAGGGGTTCTGATTTTGGGGGTGAGATTTTTAAGGGGTCGGCTCCCATATCCAAGATCTCGTATATCATGCATAATGTAGGGGCGTAGCATAGGTATTCTTAGGCAATAGCTCTTTAACTTTAAGCCGATTCGGGGTAAAGGTAATAAAATCGAGGGTATTTCGGCCATCTAGGAATTTCAATGCATTTGCATTCATCGTCGGGTTCGGTGGGTATCTCCTTATCCCATCCGGGCCAATAGTTATTATCTTTTTTGGCGCGGGAATAGGTTTGGCAGTTGTTATCGTGACATGCGGAAAAATGGAGCAGGTTATGGTTATGGATTAGTTTCGAATTACCCGGACGAGTTGGTTCTTTAATTTCGGGGGCCTTATTGGCTTTTGAGGACGTTAGATCGTATATTACTGTATTAGGGCGCAACTGGCCATGTTCATCGTATATTCTGTACCGTTGCTTATCCAAATAACAAGTACATCCTAGCCTTATGGCTATTTTGGAGGTTTCTTGTTCGGGATGATATCTGTAGGCTTTGATCGTTCGATTTTGATAAGTTAGGTAACGTTCGTACTTTGGGTTGCTATTCTGTTCGTAGTATATGGTTGTAATGGTGAATTCTCGCTGGGAGGAAGTGGAACTAACTTTCTTTTTTTCCTTACTTTCGTTATCTGATTCTTGTTTGGTTATCCTGACCTTTTTCTGGGGTTAAGGAATCCCTTTTTTCCTAGAGTCCCTTTTTGCTGGAAAGCGACATTCGCTTTTGTAGTAGCTTTTTTTGCCATAGTTGAAACATTTAACATTCGACTTGTCTTTTCTGGGCTTTTTTAAAGCAGTGTTTGCTTCCTTTTGGGATCTGCCTTTAGTTCTGTCCCTTTAGGATTTACTGCTTAAGCTTTAATTATTTTTCCTTTTGTTAAATCTTTTTTTTTCCAAGTACCTTTTAAAGGTACGCCGATCGGCAATGATGGTCTTGTTAATGTAATCTTGGAAGGGGCCAGTTTTGGGTACTTTATATATCTTATCCTTAACTTGCGATTTCAGGTTATTATAAAAGGGATAAAATAATGCGCTTTCCGGGAGATTGGAAATTAAAGCAAAGCGATTGAATTTAGTCGCATATTCGGCTGCTGACTTGGTTTGCTGGAGGAGATACAACTGTTCGACTGCATGCTGTTTTCTGTCGGAATTTTTAAACAGGGTCCGCATTTTTTCCTTAAAATGTTTATAGTTGCCGAAAACATAGTTAGTTAGGTCGGAGGATTGGTTAGGATAGTTCATAAGGTAATCGTTTATAATAGGTTCAGACCATAAAAGAACTTTTCCAGCAAGCAGCTGAAAGATGGCCATTACTTTTTAGTAATCCTCCGTTAGAGAATTTTCGTAGAACTTAAGGTAAAGCCTGGCCTGGACCAGGAATCCTTTTACGTCTGTAGTTCCATTATAGGGCTTTGGAGGGGTTAGCTTATAGCCTTTGATTTCCGGCATTCCATGGTAACTAAAAAGGGGGATAATGCCTTCGCAAGTTTTATTTGCTCTAAATAAGGGCAAGGTCGAGGACCGTTGTTATCGAATAAGTCTGGCGTTTTCGTCTTTTAAGGTTTTAACCTTTCTTGTAAGGATATTTAATTTCTCGTCAATGGTAAGTTCTCTTTTTTTGCCCTTTTGTTCCCTGGTAGGTTGTTTTTCCTCCTCTTCCTTTGCATCTAATCCATGGACCTTTATAATGTCCTTCGGCGGGGCAGGTTGTTGTAAGGGCTGAAAGGAAGAAGGTCCCCTTTGAGATCGGGTAAAGGAAGGTGCCATACTGTCGATTAAGGAGAAGATTTCTTCAATAGGAGGTAAGTCGTTTAATCTAATTACTGATCCCTTACTGGCTAGTAACGGTAATCGAATGTGCTGTCTGTCTTTTGAACGTCGTCCTATAATATCGTTTTTACTGCATTCAGGAAAGCTTATGCCCAGCTAGGCCTGGAATCATTTGTCGGCTATTGATTAAGGAGCTATCAAAATGTAACGAACCTGTCATACATCCACCTGGAGGTATAAGCAGCATCCGAAATGGGGTTTTGATTTGCAGGTAACAATAGTGCGAGAAATGATTTAGTAGTTTGTTCGTTAAAGAGGTTTGCGGACTTTTCCCTCAATCGGAGAACGGTGCCTTTGACTAAAGGCTTAGATTGATAGCTAAAGAGCGAATTCAAGTAGGTGCTTTTTATATAAGGGTTCCGTCCATTATATATCCTTCTGATATTGAATAAGTATGCTATGATCTCTTGGCTTTACCAGATCACCTAGATCCCCTGATTTGGTTGATCTATTAGATCAGACAGATCACGTAGTCACGTGATCTGGCAAGGATCCACCCACTGTGGAAGTCTCCTCCAATACGAAAGGCCAAGTGGATCGTAACAATTGGCCATGGTTTTAAAGTATTAAAATTGAATAGTAGACGTTGACGTACTTTAATTAAGGATCGATCGACAATCGATTTCTTTTCGATCGTCGTTAATATCTACAGAGGAGAAATAATATCAGTTCGGTCGTATTTGCTGTTAAAGCGCGCTTTTAAGGTAAATATAGAAGTTTATAATAAAGTTAAGCTTTCTATAACTAAGTTTCGGAGTTTTTTTTTTAGCCTGGACAGCTAGGTTTATTCTCACTTCTTTTATAAGGCGTTTTACGATATTAGGTTTAAGAAATAGACGATTAAAAATGAGGAGTTAGAATGGTTAAAAAGTATCCCGCTTATAGGTATATTCCGTTTACAGATATATTCCACTTATAGATATGTTTCGCTTGTAGCTATTCTCCGCTTATAGGTATTGAACGTTATATTACGTCTCTGGACGAATTAATTCTATATAACATTAGTGCCGATTATGCTTAATTAGACGAATTTGCTTCTAATTTTTTAATCGAGATAACGGTGAAAATAAAACGGCTAATTTATTATAAGTTAAAATTAGCCCTTTAATTCATTCGATTCTGATAAACTTATTATAGTTAACCCAAAATATTAAGATAGCATATCCGACTTTTACGGGGCTTTTAGCAAAACTTTTTAATTAAGACGATTTAATTAGAAAGCAATTAAAGATATTAATTTTTAGCTATAGGAAAGGATTTTAGAACGTAGGCGAAACGTAATAGTCCTTAAAGTTTTTATACGAGCTAAAGTGTAAGTAAACGGAAATGTTAGAAGTTAAATGCAAGAGAAATTCGGTATAAAACGTATTTAAGCTTTATATATACGTTACTTTAATATTATTACGCGTCACTCTATAAAGTTCCAGTAAAATACAGGCCTAATAGCAATTTAAATACTAGTTTAAGACCGAATTAGTCTCGATTAGTTTTTAAAAGAAAAAATTAACCATTTATTAAGTATTATACAAGAATTAACGTAAAAGACAAGCGAGCTGCGCGGTCGGACCCACATTTACTATATATTCTTATAACTTTCCAAATCTAAATAAAACTCAATGCAAAATTAAACCTAGGTTTTCGACCTATGTTTCTCATCGTAGGTAAATTTGTATACTGATCTAGCCTAATTTGATAAAGATATGCATCAGCTTTTTTATGTTGTAATATTATTTTAACTTTTTAATAAAACCACGAATACTTTATAAAGATTGTTCAAATTTTATATTTGGTCTTTTAAAACTAGAATATAAGCAAAGTCGAATGGGTTCAAGCTATATTTTCCAGGCTGAGCCAAATATACAGAAAATTATTACACGATATAAATTGCACGATAAATACTATACCCAGTATCTTCCCACACGATAATTGATCAATGGTTTTTACGGTTAGGATAGATTAATACCTTAATCCCATAAAGCTCACTTTGAAGCCGACCGACACGTAGTTGCCGATAAGCTTCGACTCTGATAAACTTTATGCCCGCTGGCTCTACAGTTCGGCAGGGCTAATATAACTCAGAAAATATTAAGCTTTGCGCGGTAAACCTTAAAGGCAAATCTTAAAGGCAATCTTAACGTTAGACTTTAATTGCGCGTAAAAGGTTTGCATTTTTCCGAGCTTTCGTTAGTTTTACGATTCGATCATTTCCACGGCTTTTCGAGTTACTTAAAATAATATGCCGCGTAAATCCAAATATACGATACCGGTAATCTGTAACGGCAGGATTTTTGCAGAAACCGTCTTATTGACGGTACATAATTCCTACAAAATTAGCGGACGAATTAAAACTATCGATATTACTGTCGATCTAAAAATCTTTTCCAAAATAATCGACTTCGGTTTTTAATTTTCAGATACGATATAATTTACGAAAATGACGGTAACGTGCCACACATATAAGCGAGAGATACATATAAGCGAACCACCTTTTGACACTTCCTAACAAATGCACCCAAATAACTCAACTATAACACATCAGGTTGGTTTAAATCAATCGAATGCTTCTTTGCTAACTGTATTTACACCTTTTTTCCAAGTGCACGTATTATATCAAGCCTTATTGCGGACGCCATGTTGCCATTTCTTCCTTTTAACCCGCCTGCGACCGACCATCCTCTAACGCGTCCAAGCTAATATTACCCCTATTTCGTACGACTTAAAGCCGACCGACTAGCTAACTATTTTCGACCGAATCCTTAACCCAAATACGCGAACATTTCTTATCCGGCTTTAATACATTGAAGATATACGGCGGAAAACGTGTTATAGGACGCGTTGGATCCTGTTAAAGGGCGTGTTAGGGAGGCCGTACGGGGCGTGTAGCGGGGCGTATAGCGGGCGTACGGCAGCGCGTATGGCAAGGCGTATCGGGCTTGATTTCGTAATAACTCGAGACTTACGCAATTACATAATTAAAGCAAACGTTTTCCAGAAAGATGAATACTTGCTATATAAGATGAACAAGTTCTTTTAGCCAGCAGAAAGGTTATAGCAAAAAATTGCTGCTAACAGCTGCTAAAGTTAGGCGGTTACAGGCGGGTTGGCAGGAAGAAATGGCAATACGACGTCTGCAACAAGCCTTGATATAATGCGTGCACTCGTCCAAAAGCTGTAAACATGGCTAGCAAAAAAAAATTCGATTGATTTAAATCGATTTGAGGTGTTGTAGTTGAGTTATTTGGGTGCATTGTTAGGAAGTGCCAAAAAGTGGTTCGCTCATATGTGTCTCTCGCTTATATGTGTGGGACGTTAATTGATTTTTGCAAAAGTATATACCAAAAAAAAAACCCATTATAAGCGAATTATTAGCAAAACTAAAAAGGGAAAATAATAACAGGCTTAATAATTACAAAGTTCAGATTTTGGAACGATATATGGAAAATTACAAACGATAGTTTACCCGGCTGTTCCGGATTGCGAAAACCGTCCAGAATTTCGACAAGAATCGACGTAGATAAGAACGGGACAAGGCAGTCTGCGAAAGGGATGGGTTTAATGAAGCCTAGGAATTAAGGTAGCAATCTATCATTTTATCCAATTTTGTCTACACGGTCACGACTCTTCTAGGGAGACTAGCTCTGGAATAAATGGGAATTCCGTACCCAGTCCAAGAACAAATCGACCTTTTTACGGAGTATACTGCTGTTTTAAGTTAGCCTCATTGCCGGGACTGGTTATTGTTGTGATCTTCTGGCACCCGCAGAGATAGCGTACGCAACTAGCCGAACATAACAACACAACTGAGGTCTCCCATACCTGACAATAAGGGCGCGACGGGCCACTTTTGCGTCCAGATTTTACTCGGCTTAATCTCGGCGAACTTCGTGCGACAGCCCTTATCAGCCTTTTGTCAGCCCAAGATCAGGGAGGAAGCCCGACGAAAAAGAGTTCTAGCCTATTGCTAGCCTATTTGACACTTAAATCTAGTAACATTCCGATATGCTGTGATAGAAACGCTTTTAATCTCCGATCTTTCCATCCTTCAAAGCTTGGATGAACGCAGCCGGGCTATCCTTATGAAACATGAACTCTGCCATCCGCAATCCGCTGGCTATATGTTTTGTGGCACGACAAAACATGTCCTCCTCGTATTCTTGTACCGCAGCGTCCAGCTCATCAAGACCATGCGCGTCAAGCCTGGAAGCTAAAATGGTTGAGTCTTCCATGGCGATGTTAACGCCCTCCCCGTTAGGAAGTGCAGGATGGGCGGCGTCCCCTACAACGGTCAACCCCGGAACAGCCGTCCAGCCTAAGTAATCGATTGGGAGATAGTAAAGCGGCCAGTTACGGAAAATCTCCGCGTGTTGGATGAAACCCCTCACTTCATCTGCCCAATCCCCGAAGAAATCAGAGGAAAGAAACAAACGCCGCGTAGCCTCCGTATCGGAAATCTTGAGTGATACCTGTCGCGCGAAGTCTTCTGTTACCGTGACAGCGAGGTATACCCTGTAAGATAGGTCACCCTGTCGTTGAGCTACAACATACTTGCAGGGACCGAACCATGTCGAGCTGCCATGGCCAGCTTTGTTCGCAATCAACTCGTATCCGGGGCTCTCCGGGCTAATCTTGAACTCGACGATATGTCTACCTGAATATCGAGGGACTGTTTGCGTGATCTAGGAAACCGTTAGTACCTAACGCTTAACTTGGAGGGGAGTAAAGTAAGTCGTACCGATGACCGCACTTTGCTCCACGCACCATCCGCGCCTATGACCAATTTAAAGCCTGAAGCTATGGAACCGTTGGTGAAGTGGAGAATTGGCTTGCCATCTCCTTGAAAAGTGACGCTTCTCAGCGTGTGGTTCCACACAACCCGATGCTTGGGAATCGAGTCAACAAGTATTTGACGTAGCGCGCTCCGATCAATCTCTGGTGCATCGCGACCCTCGCCCATCGAAACCCATTCCTTCCCCCGTTGATCGAGGATCCGAAACCTTTCGTCGACATATCTTGCATGCTTCTTGAACTCGTCGAACAAATTGGCCTCCTGTAGTGCACGCTGCCCAGTCTCTGTATGAATATCGAGGCTGCCTCCCTGATGCGAAAAGTCGGCTTCAGTTCGCTCGTAGACGACATACTCGATGCCTTTGAGCTCCAGGAGGCGCGCAAGAGTCAACCCACTGGGTCCCCCACCGATAATTGCAATGGGAGGAGCCATGCTGTGTTGCAGACGAAATGACGAGATAGGTCTTGACGAGCCGTTCGAGTGTCGGTAGATGATTTGAGAGCATGAGGTATATAGAGGTATGTTGGCTTTTATAAACATTTTAAACCCGTTAATTTCGAGCACCTTTAATCCGAAGTCGAAAAGGCGCCGTTCATTATCGTCTGCTTAGCTGAGAGGCTGCCAACGACCAAAGTCCGCTCGGCTCCTGTTAAGGTCCGGGTGAAAGCCCGGAGCCTGTTAATGTCCGAGCGATGGTCGGTGCTGCACTGGTCTAAGTCAAAGCTTTTACCCGAACATCTGTAGATATTAGGGGGGTAACCCACTTCCTGAATTGACCCACTTTCCTCAATTAGAATTGTTAATGTCAACCAACATTAGAAATTCAGTAATAAAACTATGTTAATATATAAAAATGTGATTTAGAGGTATGATGGAAGATAATTTACAAATAATTTAATATTGTTGACGTTACACACAAGTAGTCTGGATGCACAAGTAGTGTGGATGATTTTTGACACATGACAATCACCCAACTTCAGTTGTCGATTTCTTAACGACAACAATATGGAACGGCTTATAAAAGAAGCGAAAATGAACTTAGCTATTTAGGCTAAAAAACGAAACCCGAAACTTAGTTATACGGCACTTAGTTCTATATATAAAGTTGTCTATTTTGCTTTGTAGATACAAAATACCGGTACATCTTCCCAAAGTAACCATGTACCCAAAACGAGAAGATTGACGCCGACCGAAGAAAAATCGATTGTCGACCGAATGCTTTACCTAGATACGCGAGCGTTCCCTGTCCGGCTTCAGTACGTTAAAGATATAGCTAATATATTGTTGGCCCAGCGCGTTGCGGGACGCGTTGGAGTTAACTGGGCGTCGAACTTTGTTAAACGGTAAAAAAAACTTCAGACGCGTTTAAATCGGAAAATAAATTATTAACGGGTTTTATGCGAAAATCCAGAAATATTTCGTAAATAGTAAGCTTGTTCGAGTTATAATCGCGAAATACGGCATTGCAAAAGAAGAGATATATAACTTCGACGAGACTAGATTTTTTATAAGGCTTTTCATGGTAACAGGCATAATAATTACCAATGCCGAAAAAGGTAAAAGATTTAATCAAGCGCAATAAGGAAATGGAAAATAAGTTATAGTTATTTAAGCTATTAATTTCTAAGGTTAGGTTATGAAGTTATTTGTTATTATGATAGAAAAAGATTAATTTAGGTCCTAATACCGCTATAACTTATTACCAATAGCCTATTAAAATTCACATTAAGGAATAATAATTAAATAATAAATAAATTAGGTTTCGAATAAATTTAGCATTTTAACAAACATATTCGGACGCGTACGAAAAGTTCGAAAGGTTTTCTTATCCTCAACGGCTACGAAAATCACCATTTAATAAAATTCGAAAAATACTACATTAACAATAACAGTATTACGTTTTATATACCCGCGTATTTTTCGTATCGGCTTTAACCTTTTGATATATCTTATTTTTCGGTATTGAAACGCGCTTATTCGCAGTATATCGAAAATTTAATGCGACGTTATTATACCTATATTACTAAAAAAGATTTTCTCGCTGGCTTTTACGACGCGCTCTAAGCTATTATAACGTTCAATAACATCAAATCTGGATTCGCGAAAGTTAATCTTATTCCATTTGATCTTAATAACGTTTTTTCTGAATTAAAGGTTCTATTAATTATGCCTAGGCTGACTGTTTCCCCGCTAACCTCCGCCGGTTACATTTTATCCCTTATAAAGATCCTTAAAAATCTCCGTAAAGCAACAAAATAAGAACGACACTTGCAAAGGAAAATCAGAAATTCTTAGGGTAGCTCGCCAATAAGAATATTTGAATCGGTTAATCTTGTAATGAAAGGTTATATGTTACTGTTGCATAAAGCCGCTTTTCTTCGGGAAAATAAGGTCAAATTACGCGAAACGAATTGTATTTTAAGCAAACGTCGCAGGACCAAAAACAAACGTTTTTAAGAAGGAAAAACATTTATTATACAAAAGGGATAAACTTTTCTAGCCCAAAAAGAAGATACTAAAAAATGCAGCCAACAATAGCTGGAGGGGGTCGTCGTAAAAGGGTTGAAACGAAGGAACGGAAGTGTGGCGTTTGGGATAAGCCCGGACATAATGCGCGTACTTGTGAAGAAGTTATAGACACGTTTAGGGAAGGAAAATCCGATTGATTTGGATCAATGTGATACGTTGTTATTAAGTTATTTGAATTTGTTGTTACGAAATACTAAAAACCATTCAGACTAATTGTGCAACCAGACTACTTATGGATAACGTTAGAACTTTACTAAAATACGTGTTATAAAACGTATAAAAAGAAAAAGATTAAAATATGGAAAATAAAGAGATTTAACCGATAAGTTCATTTTTAAATATAATTAAGTTCTCCTTTATAATTAATAATTATATGAAAAGCGGAACGTAATACATAATAATAAAACATTATAATATTAACATTAACGTCCCATACAGCCTTGCCGGATGTACTACCTTACTATAACAGCAATAAACTTAACCGACTATTAAACGTAAGTCGTACGATTTATGTTACCAGTGTTATCGTAGGAAATTAAGGAATAAGACGATAATTATATTTGGTAATAGCAGATGTAAATCTGGGTAACTAAGTTATATTGCAAGCTGGTATTATCTAAACTGTAGGAACTAATAATGTGCCACAAAAGCGAGCGCAATGTACAAACGAACGCAATACTTTTTAGCACCTCGCAACAACAAATTCAAATAACTCAACAGCAACATATCGCATTAATTAAAATTAATCGGATTCTTTTTCGCTAAACGTATTTACAACTTCTTCAAAAGTACGCGCATTATGCCCGGGCTTACCGCAGACGCCATACTTCCGTTCCTTGGTTTTAACCCTTTTGCGACGACCCTTTCCGGCTGCTGTTGGCTACATTTTTTCAGCATCTTTTTGTTTGAGCCAGAAAAGCTTGTCCTTCTTGTATAATAAATATTTCTTTATTTTTTTTGAAAACGTTTATTTTTCATCTTACGACGGTTGCTTGAGATATAATCCGTTTCGCGTAATTGGGTAACTTTTCCCTAAAGAAAAGCATTTTCGTACAAAAATACTAAGTTATTTTTAGTTAAAAGATTAACTAAATTTAATTATTTTTTAAGTGAATTTTTATAATAATTTCCAAATTTCTATCCTAAGTAACGTTTTGATGGCGTTACCTTTTGATATTTTTAAAGGTTTTTCCAGCTCGGAAAGGAATGGAACCGGCGGAAGTTAACGGGGGATCGGTCAGCGTAGGCACAATTAAAAACACTTTTAATTCGGAAAAGACGTTATTATAATCGAATAAAATAAAATTAATTTTGGCGAATCCAGATTTAATATTATTTCACGTTATAATAGTTTGGAACGCGACGTAAAAGCCGGCAAGAAAATCTTCTTTGGCAATTTTGCCTAAGAAGTCTTTCTCGCCGGCTTTTACGACACGTTCCAAGCTACTATAACGTCTAACAATATCAAGTCTGGATTTGCAAAAGCTGGTCTTGTTCCATTCGATCCCAATAACGTTCTTTCCGAATTGGAAGTTCCTCTAGTTATGCCTACGCCGACCGTCTCCCGGCTGACCTCCGCCGGTTCCATTCGTTCTCCGCCTGCGAAAACCCCTAGGAATATTAAGAAAGTAACAAAAAAAGGACTTTACTTATAAAAAAAGATTAGAAACCATCAAGGTGGTTCAATAAAAATGGCTCAATCGGTTAATTTCTTGATTAAAAGTAACCGATTGCTTTTGTACGAAAATGTTCTTCTTCGGGAAGAAGCTGCCTAATTACGCGAAACGAACTATATCTTAAGCAAGCGTTGTAGCACCAAAAACAAACGTTTTTAAGAAGAAGGAATACTTATTATACAAAAGAGATAAGCTTTTCTGGCCCAAAAAGAATGGGGTAGTGAAAAAATACGGCTAACAACAGCTGGAGGAGGTCGTTACAAAAGGGTTAAAACTAAGGAACGGAAGTGTGGCGTCTGCGGCAAGCCCGAGCATAATGCGCGTACTTATAAAGAAGTTGTAGCTACGTCTAGGGAAAAAGAATCTGATTGATTTTAACCAATGCGATGTGTTGTAGTTAAGTTATTTGAATTTGTTGTTACGCGGTATTAAAAAGTGTGCAGCTTACGTATGTGTGCAGCCTTACGTATGTAGTACGTTATACTTAATTCTTAATTTAAAAAATCTCTTAATATTATTTCTGTCACAGAAACAAAAAAAGCTATAATTATATAGTTATTTCAATAAAATATTAATATTAATTATATTCTAAATTAGGATCCTGTATTTGCCTTATTTTATTTAAAGTCAGTTTTTTCAACATAGCTTAAAACAACACGTTAAATATAAGTGATAAAGTTATACTTTCAAACCTAATTCATTTTTAGATATAGAAAAGATCTTCCAAATAATCCGTGTAGAACGTATGAGATGTCTTGTAAATTTATACATTTAGTTATAGACTTTTTAATATTGCGCAATTTGCTGAGAAATCGATTCAGGAAGTGGGTAAATTCAGGAAGTGGGTAAATTCAGGAAGTGGGTAAATTCAGGAAGTGGGTAAATTCAGGAAGTGGGAGCACCTGTCAGCTAGCAGGGGGTGCGCTAGCACCCCATATACGGAAAGGCTCCCTCTGATCGGAACATATAGGTTCCGTGATTAGACTTTATAAAAAGAGAAGTGCGCGTTTTAAAGCGTCTGTACCCAGTCATCTAATACAACACAACTGATGTCCCCTATAGCTGATAATTAAAAGTTTCATTCGCTTAAATTACGCTATTATCAATTGATCAGCTGCTGCTAAAAACGATATAGGCAGAATATCAATAGCAATTACCTATCTACCCCATTATCTATAATGGCGACTGTACCGTCGACGTCCTCCGTTATCTATAAGGAACTTAAAAACGGGGATCGTTTCAAAGGCGAATTCTAATTAAAAGCGTACGCGCTTAGTATTTGGCGTTATATCGACCCTAATCAGAACAATGTATAGCCTGTCGAACCTATAAAAACCCAATATAAGCTCCTATCCGAAGAAGCTAGTTCGTCAGGTAACGACACGAGCAGCTAATTCCTCCTTCGAAGGAACCATACAAGCCGAAAAAATCGATTATACGGGTTACTCAATAAATATGCTTAAAATAACGACAGAAAGCAAACAAGCTGATACCCAGGACTTCGAAACATATACCTACGAAAATCGGAAGTACGAGAACTTTTGCAAGAAAATTAACGACCTTACGAAATAGGTCCTGGAGTCGGTATCTCCAGCGATCAAAAAAACGAATCTCCTATGAAAAAACCTAAAGAAATAATACGCCACTTTGGCCGAATCCGGCAAGGTATATAACAGCAGGTTTATAAACAATACCTAACGAAAGTACCGCGAAAGGCTAAACAAACCTCGAAGTTAACGAAAAGATTAAACGAATAAATCGTAAAGTAGCAGAAAATAATAGCCCAGAAACAGCGTTATAACGTCCCGGAAACGAAAATAGCGACCATATAGGTTAACGACTTGTATATAACTTTGGCTCTAATTATAGAAAACTGGACGATTATCTTCTAGATGGTAAAAAAAGCCGAAATCGATAATAATACAATTAGTTACGAAAAGCTAGCTGCTAATCTTCTGGATCATTAAATTTTAGCCCATCCCTTATTTATATTACAAAATATTAAAGCAGCGTTTCCGATTTTCTAAAGGATTCCAGCAGTTTTCTTTAATTAAGACTATCTTGATTAAGAAGATACCAAGGATATTAACTCTTTATCGCAAAAAAGAACCCCAGAACGTAGGTCGAAACGTGGCGGTCGTGGAGGTTTTTAAACGGACCGAAACGGAAATAAACGGAAACGATAGAAATTGGATGCGCAGGATATTCGTTATAAAGCCTGCTCAAGCGCTTACCATATTTTACCCCAATATTTTTATGCATTCCCTGGCAAAGCCCTAAAAGGGTTCCGCTTTAACGACAGGATAATTATATACGTTTAATGTCGGATTATTTCCGATTAGTTTTTAAAGAAAAAGATTAAACGTTTATTAAAGTCCATAAAAAAGCTAATTACTTAAAAGACCGATTAACTTTTACAGGAAATAAGGCGAATTTTAACGTACTTCTTAATCTTTAATTAATGCAGTATGACAAGCGTCGCGTTTTATCTTTTAAAAATTTTAATTAATTTTGGCTTTAAGGTTTATAATATACATTTTTAACTTTATTAACCGGTTTTTAAACTTTAGACTAACCGTACAAGGCGACGGGACATACGCAAGTAATAGCTTCGTGCCGATTACGGGGTACGGAAAGATTGATATAATATTTCCAAGCCCTAACGGTACGAAAACGTTACGTTTGTACGACGTGGTTTATCGCGAAAGCTTCGCATACAACCTGGTATCTTTCCGGGAACTCCGGAAAAAGGGGTACTAGTAAGATAACGAAAGAACCAATAATTTAATTCGAAATAAATACGATTAGGTAGTTGCTACCCTAATAAATAAATTTAATTAGTTCGTTATTAAAGATATTAATATAATAGGTATTTATACAGCCTTGGCAGCCTATAAACGAAACGTTAACTTATATACAGCAAAACTATTACGAATTGGTAACGATACAATTTGGCACCTAAAATTAAGATATTTAGGGCCCGAAGTAATTGCTTAGTTGCAGTTCTATGTAAAAGGAATCTGTTTAAAGGGTTTTATAACAATCGAATGCTAAGCATATGGCAAGGCGAAGGCTAAAAGGCTAATACGCCGCGAGCCGAAGGAAGTAACTTCTCGATCAGGACAAAAAATCGCTATCGACTTTACAGATTTCGAAGAAAACCTTAAAGGATATAAATATGTTATGTTTGCCACCGACAAGTACTAAGGCTTTATTTGAGACATTTACTTTAAAAATCGAAAGCAAGATATATTAATTATGACGTTTCGGCATTTTTTAAAAGTTTTAAAAAACTAAAATAAGGTTTTTCTATAAATATTCGAATGCGATAACGAGATCTTGAAAGATTGTTAATTTCGAAACATGTTTTAGTCGCTTCTTTTTAGTAATAAACCTAAGCTTTTAGTACCGTATACTTAGATTCAAAACGGGAGTGCAAAACGTTTAAGGGATGTAATTGTTACGAACCAGAGGTTCTCAAAGATGAAAGTGCTCCTCTTGGACTAGCGCGGACGAGCTCCGGGTAAACTACGGACCTGATCAAAACTAAGGTGATTTAGTATAATCTAGTTGATTTTGGACAAGTGGGGTAGATTACGGTAGATTACATAAATAGGCATACTTACTAAAAGATAGGAGAATATATAACGAACGGATTTCCTATATAAATAGTACCTAAATAGATTCGTTATTTAGCTATTAATTTAAGTTTTCAATTAAAGGCAACGTTTTTCGATTGAGGGAAAAGCCCGCAAATCTCTTTATCGAACAGACTACTGAATCATTCCCCGCTCTGTTGTTACCTACAAATCAAGAACCCTTTTCGGATACTGCTCATACTTCCAGGTGGTCGTATGACAGGTTCGTTACAGTAATTAAGGAAAAAGCGATTGCGATACGAAATAGCGTTAAGTTACTTTCGTTTTTAATCGTATATATCTTTAAAGTTGCAGTATATCTATATAACCGTACCCCCAAATACGTACTTTTTTGGCAAAGCTTAGACGAGGTTTATTATATTTACCTGGCGTACAAAGACGGCGTTGGAATGCTTAATCGGAAGCCTTAACAAGTTTAGTTGCGAATATACGGCTGTATGGCTTACGTTATAACAGCTGCCGCTATAAAAAAAAAGTAAAGACTTTAAAAGCTAAATCCCAAAGCATAGATTGGTTATTTCGTCGGTTACCGATTAACGAATATTTACGATATCTGGAACTTATTGATTAATAAGGTTATTGCTATTCGAAACGGACAGTTTAACGAAAAGGCTACCTTTTTAGGTAATATCAAAAACTTAAAAAATAATCTTTTATACGTTATAAAAAAGGCTTTAAAAGTTATTCCGATAGGTAAAAGTATTTGTTTAAGCTAATAACTACCAGATATCTATATAAAAGAAAAATAAAACTTAAGCGGAATAATTTAGTTATCGGCTAAGTAAAAAACAAAATAGCTTTAATAAGGTATCAGCGTCAAAGGCGTATAAACTAAGAAAAAATAAACCTGACCGTAAAAAATTAAATATATTTATACGACCGCTATATTCGAACCATTTTTATTCCATAGTTTATTACTTCTGTTAACGTTTGCCTTAATAACTTCTACGATTATTCCGCCGACGGAAAAAACAACGGTAGCCTTAAATCCCTTTTATAGTATTTTACCTAAAGTGACGGTAAAAGATGAAAGAATCTTCCAGGTAATACGCGTAAGCCCTTCGTATATTCCGTACTAAAAAGGTATTATCCGAAACGAATATAAGATATAAAAAGCCGTATTTAATGCAAGGCGTTTAGCCCCTTCGGCAAGTACGTACGATAACTAGCTGGTAAGCTGTGGAAGTTTAAGAAAGTTAATTACCCGAAATACGTATTACCTTAATCGGAAAAGTTATAATACCTTAGCATATAAAAAGGTATTTAAGTCGATAAACCGGGTACATAAGCGCGATATACCGTCACCGCCGCGAAGCTATAAAAAGCTAAATATACACCCGTTAAGAGAAATATTTTGTAAAGCCGAAAAAGTTTACTTAAAAAGCTATAAGGAAATGCAATCTTAGGAGGCCGTTAATTAGTTTTCTGTTAAGAGGAAATAAGTATTAAGATATACATAAATAAACGTTTATAAGTTTAATAATCATAGTTGGTTGAAAACATACAAGGTACGTTTTATCGTAAGGGGCGATTGACAGCTTAAAAATGCTTATAGCGATATATACGCATCTATACTAGCTCAAAGGTCGTTTCAAACCTTGATCATTATCGCGGCTAAGTTTAACCTAAAGCTTAAACAGTATAACGTTATAAACGTTTTCGTTAAGGCCAACTTACTTTATAAAATATATATAAAAACGCCCTTAAGGTACTTGTAACGTAATAAAATCCTTATAATTAGGAAGGCTTTATATAAACTAAGAAAGTTACCTTTGTTATAGGAGAAGAATTTTATTAAAATACTTATAAAATTAAAACTTTGCCCCGTTTTTTACGAACGTTATTATTTTATTCGTTAAAGAATATTTATCTTTTTTTTAATAAACGATATCATTATAATATAGCGCAAAAAAGACTAAAACCTCGTCGATCAGTTGATCCAATATATACGAAAACGGTATACTTTTATAGTGGATAAAACTTGCAATAATTCCTTAGCATCGAGTAATTAAAAAAAAAACTATAAGAAAAATTTAGCTATCTTAATCCGACTTTATAAATAAGTTAATTAACCTAATCCCATTTTTTAAAATAACTTTCCAAATACGCTAATAACAAACGTCGAACTATTACTAAATCTTAATTAGGCCCATCCAAGTTCCGTTAACAGATACCAAAAGAAAATCGGTTCTATCCTGTATGTAGCAATTAATTGTCAGCTAGCAGGGGTGCGCTAGCACCTATATCCGATAAGATTCCCTCTGATCGGAGCATATATGTTCCGTGGCTAGATTACTTCAAAGATCAGAACGCGTTACTAGAATGCACGAAACTATCTAATTAATACAACATAACTGATATCCCCTATATCTGATAATTAAGAGTTTCATTCGCTCAATTCGTGTTATTTATCAATTGATCAGCTGTTGCTGAAACGATATAGGCTGTATATCAGTAGCAATTATCTGTATACTTGTTAGTCACAATGGCGACCGTACCGACGACGTCCGCAGTTATCTATACCGGTCCCAAGGACTGGGACAAATTTAAGGACGAATTTAAGACCAGAGTTAAGGGGTATAACCTGTAGGACTATATTGATCCTAATCAAAACGTTCCATGGCTTGTTAAACGTATAACACCCGTCATTGCTTCTTATCCAAAAAGATTAATTCGCTAGATAAAGACGCGAGTAATTAATGCTTCCTCCGAAGGAACTATATAAGCCGAAGAAGTCGATTTTGCGGGCCGTCCAACAAATATCTTCGAGATAACGACCGAAGGTAAACAAGCTTATAATTAGGACTTTGCGATATATACTTACCTAAACCGAAAATACAAAATTTTCTGAAAGAATTTTAATAAACTTATGAAATAGGTTTTTGATAACGTTTCCTTATTGCTTAAGCAAACCTACTTAAGCCTAGATAACGGCCTTAAAAGTTGGTACGCCAAATTGTAACAATTAAGAAAGGTTTATAATAGCCGATTACTTATAAATACTAAACGCGAGTACAAAAAACGATTAAAGCAGGCCCTGAAAGCAGTTAAGAGATTTGATAAATGAATAGCGAAATAGCAGGAGATTATGGCTTAAAGCTAACGCTACGGGATCCCCGAAATAACCATGCTAGTTATTTAAACGAATTAGTTATATACAGCAGTAACGCCGATTATACTTAATTAATTGAATTTATTTATGCTCTTTAAGTAGGATAATATTTAGAAAAGAACGGTTAATTACTTGAAAGTTAAGGTTAGTTTTTTAAATTACTGGATTATGACGAATTTATAATAGTTAACAAAAAACGTTAAGGTAACGTTCCCGACCTTTTATGGAGCTTTAGCAAACTTTTCCGATTAGGACGATTTTAATTAGGAAAAGATTAAGGATATTAATAATTAATTACGTAGTAAGATTTTTGCTAAAGGGCCGAAACGAGGTAGTTGTAGAAGTTTCCAAACGAGCCGAAATAATAAAAGCAACAAGCGGAAACGTTAAAAGTTAAACGTATAAGGAATTCGGTATAAAACGTACTTGAATATTGGGTATACGTTACCTTAATGTTATTATGCGTTCTTTAATAAAGCTTTAACAAAGTTTAAGCTTAATAAGAAAGTTTTAATATTAATTTAAAATTAAATTACTTCCGATAAGTTCTTAAAGGAAAAAATTAACCGTTTATTAAAGATTATAAAGAAATTAATTACCTAAAAAATAAATTAATTCTTAAAAGAAGTAAGACGAATATTAACGTACTTTTTAATTTTTGATTAACGTAATACGATAAACGTCGCGTTTTACTTTTTAAGAAATTTGGCTATTTTAAATTTAGGATTTATTATATAACGTACCAGACAAGCTCGCGAGCCGGACAAGCTCGCGAGCCAATTTTCTTAACATCTTAACTGCCCAACTTCAATTATTGATTTCTTAATACCACAACATGGAGCGCCTTACGAAAGAATCTAAAATAAATCTAGCCATTCAGGCGAAAAAACAAAACCCGAAACTTAGTTTCAAAAAGTTGTATTCGATATACGAAGTCCCCGAATCTACACTGAAAGCCCGTTACCACGGACGATACGCCCGAGCCGATATTGTCCCCCATCTGCGAAAATTGACGGCGACCGAAAAGAAATCTATTGTCGAAAAAATCCTTAACCTAGATACGTAAGCATTTCCTGTCCGGCTTCAGCATGTTGAAAATATAGCCAATCTACTGCTTGCCCAATACGCTGCAGGACGCGTTAAAGTTAAATGGGCGTCGAACTTTGTTAAACGGTAACAACAACTCCAAACGCGTTTAAATCGGAAAATCGATTATCAACGGGTCCTATCCGAAAATCCAGAAACGTTTCGCAAGTAGTTCGAGCTTATTCGGGCCATTATCGCAAAATACGGCATTACAGAAAAGGATATCTATAACTTTAACGAGATTGAATTCTTGATGGGGCTTCTTATGGTAACGGGCATAGTAGTTACCAGTGCTGAAAGACGTGGAAAACCTAGACAAGCGTAATAAGGGAATAAAGAATGGGTTATAATTATCCAAGCTGTTAATTCCCAAGGTTGGGCTGTGCCGCCATTTATCATCATGGCGGGGAAAAATCATCTTAGGTCCTGGTACCGCGATAACCCATTACCAGCAGCCGATTAGAAAATCGCATTAAGTAATAATGGCTGGACAACAAATAAATTAGGTCTCGAATAGATCCAGCATTTTGACAAGCATATTCGGACGCGTACGAAAGGTTCCAAACGTTTCCTCATCCTCGACGGCCACGAAAGCCATTATTCGATGGAATTCGAAAAATACTGCGCCAACAACAACATTATTACGCTTTGTATGCCCGCGCATTTTTCGTATCGGCTTTAACCTCTTAATATATCTTGTTTTTCTGTTTTGAAACGCGCGTATTCGCGCTATATCGAAGACCTAATGCGACGCCATCATACCCATATTGCCAAAGAAGATTTCCTCGCCGGGTTTTACGACGCGTTCCAAGCTGCCATGACGTCCGATAACATCAAATCTGGATTTGCAAAAGCTGGTTTTATTCCATTCAATCCTAATAACGTTCTTTCCGAATTGGAGGTTCCTCCAGTTGTGCCTACGCCGACCGTCTCCCCGCTGACCTCCGCCGGTTCCATTCGTTCCCCGCCCGCAAAAACCTTTAGAAACATTAAGGAAGTAACGAGGCAAAGACGTTATTTGCAAAGAAAGATTGGAAACCAACAGGGTAGCTTGTCCAAAGAAAAAATGGCTAAATCGGTTAATCTCTTAACCAAAAGTAACCTATTACTTTTGCACGAAAATGTTCTTCTCCGGGAAAAAGCTGCCCAATTGCGCAAAACAAACCACATCTTGAGCAAACGTCGCAGGACCAAAAACAAACGTTTTCAAGAAGGAGGAATACTTACTATACAAAAGGGATAAGCTTTTCTGGCCCAAAAAAAAGGAAGTAGTAAAAAAATGCAGCTAATAGCTGCTGGAGGTAATCGTCGCAAGAAAGTTAAAACCAAGGAACGGAAGTATGGCGTCTGCGGCAAGCCCGGACATAATGCGCGTACTTATGATAAAGTTGTAGATACGTTTAGCGAAGAAGATTCCGATTAATTTGAATTAATTTAATGTGTTATGGTTGATTAATTTGAATTTGTTGTTGCAAGGTGCCAAAAAACGGCTCGCAAGCTTGTCCGGCTCGCGAGCTTGTCTGGCACGTTATATCTTTAATTTAATTAGTAGGTTTTTAAATTATAAGACGACGATCCAAGGCGACGGTATGTACGTAAACAATAATTTCGTTCCGATTAAAGGATATAAAAAAGTAAATATATTACTTTAAAGCCTTAAGGGCTTTTAAACGTTGCGTTTGTATAACGTAGCTTATTACGAGAACTTCGTATGTAACCTGGTATCTTCCCAGCAGTTCCGAAAGAAGGGGTATTAATAGGATAACCGGAGAATTAATAATTTTATGCGATATAAGTATAATTAGGTAATGGTTACGTTAATAGATAAGTTTGATTAGTTCGTTATCGAAGATATTAACGTAATAGCTATTTATGTAGCTTTCGTAATTTATAGACGAAACGTTAATTTATATACAGCAAAATCTTTACGAATCGGTAACGGTACGATATAGCATTTAAGATTGAAATGCCTAAAGCCCGAAATAATCGTTTAGTTGTAGTTTTATATAAAAGGAGTTTGTTTGAAGGGTTTTATAATGGTCGAATGCTAAGCGTATGGTAAGGCGAAAGCTAAGAGGTAAATACGCCGTAAGCCGAAAAAGGGAACTTTCTGATTAAGATAGCGAATTGCTATCGATTTTACAGATTTCGAAAAAAACCTTAAAGGATATAAATACGTTATGTTTGCGACCGACAGGTACTTAGGATATATTTAGGATATTTACCTGAAAAATCGAAAGTAAAATATATTGATTATAGCGTTTCGATATTTCCTAAGGGTTTTAAAGAACCAGGACAAGGTTTTTTTTATAGGTGTTCGAATGCGATAACGAGATTTTGAAAAATTACTAGCTTCGAAATATGCTTTAATCGTTTTCTTTTAGTATCAGACTTAAGCTTTTAGTACTATATATCCAGGCCCAGAACGGAGGTGCAAAGCGTTTAGGGGGTGTAATTAAGGAAAAAGCGATTACGATGCGAGATGGCGCTAAGTTACCTTTATTTTTGATCGTGTATATTTTTAAAGCGGCAGTATATCTGTATAACCGTACCCCCAAATACGCATTTTTTTGGTAACGCTCATACGAGGTTTATTACATTTACTTAGCGTATAAGAACGGCGTTGCAGTATTTGATCGGAAGCTTTAATAGGCCTATTTGCAAGTATATAGCTGTATGGCTTATATTATGACAGCTGCCGTTATGAAAAAAGAACAGAAACTCTAAAAACTGAATTCCAAAGTATGGATTAGGTTTTTCGTCGGTTACCGATTTACGAATATTTACGAAATTGGGAACTTATTGATTAATAAAGTTATCGCTATTCGAAACGTATTGTTTAACGAAAAGGTTACCTTTTTAAATAATATTAAAGATTTAAAAGATAATACTTTATACGTTATAAAAAAAAAGCTATAAAAATTTATATAACAAGTAAAATTCCTTAATTAGGGCTTAAATTACCTAAATATATAAATATATAAAAAAACGAAAACTTAAGCGAAATAATTTAGCTACCGATGGAACAAAAAAGGTAGTTTTAAAGTAATTAAAACGTACGAAATGTATGTAATAGGGAAAATAAACCTGTTTATATAAGATTAATTACCCTTATATAACCGTTATGTTCGAACCATTTCCGTCCCCTGGCTTATTACCTTTACTAACATTTGTTTTAATAATTGTTACGATTAATGCGCTAATAGAAATAATAAAAGTAACTTTAGGTTTTTATCATTTTGTTTAACTTAAAATAACGGTAAAAAACGAAAGTATTTTACAGGTTATAAACGTAAATTTCCCGGATAATCCGTATCGAAAGGATAGTTATTAGTACGATTACAAAATATAAAAAGCCGCGTTTAACGTAAGACGATTAATTTATTTTATTAGTACGATCGATAATCGGCCGGTAAGCTGCGGAAATTTAAGGAAAATAATTACCCGAAATACGCGTTACCTTAATCGGAAAAGCTTCGATACGAAAATATATAAATTCCTTAAGTCGTAAAACCGGATACATAAGCGCGATTTACCGTTACCGCCGCGAAGTTATAAAAAGCTAAATATATACCCGTTAAGGAAATTAATTCGTAAAGCCGAAAAAACTTACTTACAAAATTATAAGAAAATAAAGTTTTGGAAAGTTATTAATTAGTCTGCTGCTAAAAAGAAATAAATTTTAAGGTATATATAAATATATTTTTACAAGTTCGACAAGCATAATTAGCTGTAAAAATGCAAGATACGTTTCGCCGTACGGGGCGATTAATAGCTAAAAAATATTTGTAATAATATATACGTATTTACTTTAACTAAAAGGTTATTTAAAACCTTGATCGTTATTACGGCTAAATTCGACCTAAAGTTTAAGCAATATAACGCGGTAAACGCTTTCGTTAACGTTAACTTACCTTATAAAATATATATAAAAACACCCTTAAAATACCCGCATTATAACAAGATTTTCCTAATTAAAAATGTACTATATAGATTAAAGGAATTACTTTTACTTTGGCAAAATGAATTTATTAAAACGTTTAAAAATTTAGAACTTAACCCCGTTCCTTATAAATCTTATTATTTTATTCGTTAAAAAATACTTGTCTTTTTTTTGAATGGACGATATCGTTACGGCGTACCGCAAAAAAAATTAAAACCTCGTCGATTAGGTAATTCAACAAATAAGGAAGCGATATACCTTTACAAAAAGTAACGATTTATAATAATTTTTAAAGATCGAAATAATTAAAAATAAAATTAAAAGAAAAATTTAACTTTTTTAATTTAACTTTATATATAAACTAGTTAACTTAATTCTAAAAAAAGATTTAAATAATTTTTTAAATATGCTAATAACGAATGTTAAATTATTGCCGAATTTTAATTTAGCTTATTTAAAGTTTATTAATAAATATTAAAAAAAATCGGTTTTATTTTATACGTAATAGTTAATACGTAACCCGATATAACCTTTATAATATTCCGATTTACCCGATTTAACCTGAACCTTAACGACGCGTATTATAAAGCTGCCGATCGGATTATATTATACCTAATCGAAATTAAAACATTAACGTTATAGTTCAAAAATAAGGATTCGTTAAATACTTAAAGCGATATTTCTTTTACGGATAATACGATTAATCGAAAAAGCTTTTAAGTTTATATTATAAAGTTATTCGGAAAAGTAATAAGATAACGGGTAAATAAGCAAAATATAATAATTATTTTTATAATAAAAACGGAATTATTATTTTTTATACAGGTTACAAAAAAAGCCTTATTTAGCTTTCGATTAATTAAAAAATTAAAAATTATCTTAAATACTAAACCGTCGAATATACAATACGATAATCGACAGATTATTCGGTTTATTAACGCTGACGTCGCTTTATTATAAACGAAGTTATAATATATAGATATACATAATTATTAATTACGAAAAGCCGTAAAAAGGAATATAATTAAAGTGGATTATACGTTTACGAGCGATATGTTAATTAATGGATTAATAAAGACCTTGTTACGAAAACCTTTTAAGTATTTTAAAAAGCAGTTAAAATTAATGGATATTACGGAAGCTTTTAATCGGCGGAGAAACAACCTGCGAATGATTTCAAAGGAGGAATCGGCTAATTAGGAGGATTCGATCGCCGGAGAAAAGGTGGAATGGAATGCTGCGGCTCTAGGAAATGATGAAGTGTGACGGTTAACGCCGTGACTGCGTCGAGGCGTTGAGGGGGTGTGTCAGCTAGCAGGGGTGCGCTAGTACCCATATCCGATAAGATTCCTTCTAATCGGAGCATATATGTTCCGTGGCTAGACTACTTCAAAGATCAGGACGCGTTGTTAGAATGCACGAAACTAGCCAATTAATACAACATAACTGATGTCTCCTATATCCGACATTAATACCCAACCTGATATAACCTTTACGGTATCCCGATTTACACAATTTAATCTAAACCCTAATAACGCGCATTATAAAACTGCAGATCAAGATATATTATATCTAATCGGAACCAAACCTTAACGTTGCAGTTCGGAAATAAGGATTTATTAAACACTTAATGAAATACTTTCTTTACGAATAACACGATCGATCGAAAAAACTTCCAAGCTTACGTTATAAAGTTATTTTTTTTTTTAAAAAAAGGATAAAATCGCGGGCGAACAAACAAAATACAGTAATTACTTTTACAATAAAAGCGGAATTATTATCCCTCATGCAGGCTCCAAAAACAGCCCTATTTAGCTTTCGAGTAATTAAAATGCTGGAAATTATCCTAAATGCTGGACCGTTAAATATATAGTACGACAATTAACAGACGATACGGTTCATTAACGCCGACGTCGCTTGATTACAAACGAAGTTACGGCATGTAAATATATATAACTACTAGCTACGAAAAGCCGCAAAAAGGGACATAATCAAAGTAAATTATATACTTACGAACGATATGCTAGCTAATGGGCTAACCAAGGCCCTAATACGCGAACTCTTTAAACACTTCAAAAAGCAGCTAGGATTAATGGATATTACGGAAACCCTCGATCGGCGGAGGAACAACCTACGAGTGATTTGAGATAAGGAATTGGCTGATCAGGAGAATACAATCGCCAGAGGAAAGGTAGAATGGAAAGCTGAAGCTCTAGGAAGTGAAGAAATGCAATAATTAAGGCTGTAACTGCGTCAAGACGTTGAAGGGGTGTGTCAGCTAGCAGGGGGTGCGCTAGCACCCCATATACGGAAAGGCTCCCTCTGATCGGAACATATAGGTTCCGTAACTAGACTCCATAAAAAGAGGAGTGCGCGTTTTAAAGCGTCTGCAGCTAGTCATCCAATACAACACAACTGATGTCCCCTATATCTGACAGCACCCCTTTAAATAGCATCAGCTTGCAATACAACTTGGTTACCCAGATTTACATCTGCTATTACTAGACGTAACTATCGCTTTATTATTCAGAATCTTACAATACCACTGCTAACATAAACCGTACGACTTAGGTTTAATATTTAGTTAAGCCTATAGCCGTCACAAAAAGTTAAACTTTTAACTGTTAAAATAATTATTTCGAAAATAAAAGCCCAAGGAGTTACCTTTAAACTTCTTTAATTCGGTATGGCCTTTAAAAGCATTACTTGAAACCTTCCTACCGCCGGATTTACCTTTTTAAATGCCAGCATTATTTATATTCGTAATTTTTCCCAGCTTCATTTTTTTTAACGGTAATACGCTTTGAAACTTTATAATACCGCTAAAAAGCGTTATCCTGCATATCTTCCGCCCTAAGAGCGTCGAGCTGCCCTCCGAACTTTATTTTAATACCAAGGTTTCAGCATATAAAGCTATCAAACCAATATACTCCTCAGGTTTCTTCATTTCCATAACTTTACAGGATAATTTCAGCAAAGCGACGAACTTAAGCCTTGTTAAAAGCTTGTCCTGCATCTTCTTCTTTACATATCCACTCTGCCACGAAGTTCTTATCGTCCTTTAAAAAGCATTAAAAACAAAGTTTAATGGTTTGCTGCATGTAAAGACCGCCGTCCCGGCGTCTCCGGACCGTTATAGCAAAGATACCCCAAGCGGCAGCTAAATCTTCAACCCTTTCGCCTTTCTTTACTTCTTTAAGTAACTTAGCAATAAATTACTTTTCATTGGAACCTATTTTCCAAATCGGATGCAAATTACTTTAATAATCGTTATGTTACAGTATATTGATAGAGAAGGTCTACATTTGCTAATGGGGAAAATTCGTTCTCTAAAGGTGGGTGCACTCCAAAGGTGGGCCACCCACACTAGTCACTCAATACAACGCAACTGATGTCCCCTGTTTCTGACATTTACCATGCGCCCGCTTGTAACCATAAGAGCAATCGCTTCGGCTGCTATCTTACCATGAAAGCTAAAATCTGCCCCACTACACTATTTGGCTGATGTAATAAAGTTGGGCGTAGACCCATATTTACGACGGCCTTGACTAGAGCCAAGCCTGGGTTCTATGTGGTGTCGATTATATCGAAGCAGGGCTAATAACAAGAGCGCAATGAAGCCAGTCCTCTAATTGATTAGTTACCTCCTCTGTGGTGCAAGTTAGGTGTCCATCGGCACGGGAGCTTCAGAAGCTAGGCCAGCTACCACCGCTCCAGCTTATCGCAGCCCAGTCCAGTTGGTACGCATCAAAATCTGCATCAAGATCTAATGGAGCCTGCCCAGGCATATTTGCGTACCCCCCCGGTACAGTGCTCCTATGACCGGCTTGCTCTCCCATGCCTAGCAATAAACTAGAGTTGTCGACAACCATCGGCATCAACGCTGGTATAGGAGGGCTTTCTATGCTCAAGGTATTGTTGGGAGGATTGGTATTATACCACTCGGCATTATCTGTTTGATCTGGCTTCTCCAGTGCACTGGACACAATCTGCGGCAGCGCGAATGGCTCTCCTGACTGCCTTAACGCTCTCTCGCGAATTTCCCAAGTCCGAAGAACCATTTTGCGGAACAGTTTGCCCATAGGCCCTTCGGTATTAAAGTGCATCCCCAAGCGAGCCTCGCCGTTGTCACTCATGACTTGCCAAGCCTGCTCGGCGAGCCTACCAGCAGGGCGTTTTCTGAGATCCCGAGCTATGTGGATGTACGCTGGAAATGGGAAGTGAAAGTGCAGCAACCAAGTGTATCCCTTTGTTAGGGGCGAGCTCATGATCTTGGTGTCACACTCCAGCATGCCGAGTGCGTAAGAAAGGGCGACGTCACGCTGGGCCTCCGTTTGATGCTCGCACGATTCGGAATACCTCGAATAATGTTCATGGAGGCGACACTTTGCAAGATATCCTCGGGCTGTCCAGATCGTCATGAAGTGGAGGGGGTTTCCCGGATCGCAGGCTTGCAGATATTTGTCTTGAAGCATCTTCTCCAGAGCGTCTAGTTTACTCCCGTCAGGGCCGTGCTGAAGGCGCTGAAAGGCCTTGGCGACGGGCTTCAAGGCTGGGTTGGTAAAGCCAAGGTGAGAGGTGCAGTGGCGGATGAAGTCTCCCACCTCACTGCGTACAGCGGCAAAGATGGCCTCGGTCGGTCTCGCGTGCATTTGAATCGAAGGGCGCTCCTTCATTTCGGGTCGGAGGTCGGAATCATCCACGTTGAGAGGGACTTTGCAGTCCCAGGTGGGAGCTAGCGCTGCAGACTTAGTGTTAGCTAGCTCGCCCATGCGAGCGTCAAAATGTTTTAGCGACCACCAAAGTCGTCGACGCATTTCGGCTTCGAAAATGCCGTGTTGGACACAAGCTTGTTCACTGTCGATACCCATACGTTTAGCGATGCGAATCGCTACACCAAGCATAGAACAAAGAGAGCGATAATCCCCACTCAGTCTGATGGAGACCTGGTGTCATTTCAGTATCCGCGAACATGGCAGCTAGCATATAGACATACCAGGTACAGATATAGTGCTGTTAAACAGTCGCGGTCATTGGTCCGTAGATATCCGCAATTCGCCAGTGCCTGCTGGCAGCCAAACTGATACCTGGTTGATAGATCCTCCCTGGAGCCAAAAATGGTACGACAGTCGTCAATGGAGAGGCTGGAAATGGCAATGCTATAGATGCTGAACATGAGTGCCTCCAGGACTGGTTTGATGCTTGACATGTTCCCGGTGGCTTCTATGATGCTTCTCTGCAGGCTGGGAGTATGCGTGGCCTTAAGCAGCGGATTGACATTGTCTAAGTAAATTTGCCAAAGCCTGAAGATTTGTGCTGGCTCGGGATGCAAGGTAGTCAGATCAACCTTAGCCTGGCGTAAACCAAATAAAAAGATGTCACTCTTTGCGTTCGCGAAGATTTGATCCCACGCCTTATTGAGAGCAGCTTCGTTGACCCCATCACTGGACGAGTCGCTATCACTCTCATGGGCCGTCTTCCACGTTAATTCTCAGCGAAAACTCTAGCCTCGTATTGTGTCGATAGCCGTACCTCTTGCCTCATGGCTTTCCAGATGTTCCTGTGAGGGTTAGGCATCCCGAAACGGGTGTTTGGACGAGCACGTACTTGGGCGTGTGCACACAATTAGCCTGAGGAGATTTCAAGTCACAGGGCTGGCCAATATCGGGAAGATCTGAATCGGATTCGGAACCACTTTCGGAATGGGAGCAACCTTGGGCTAGCTCCGGATCCCTGCGCAGAGGTTCGAATTTGATGTGACTCTGGCGAAGTAATTTCTCGTAATTGCGGACACGTTCCAACAGCTCGTGCTCAGGGAATTTGCGTCTTCGCCGCCGCGGAGCTAATGTTGCTGGCACACAATTCACCCCAATCCTGCGACAATTGGCGCATGGAAACTTGCGATTACACTTCACCTTACGCCGGCGACATTGGACACAGGACAGTACCCGAGGTGGCTTGTACGATGAGGATGGGGCAGCTGCAGTTGTGTTGTGGGCATCCCGCTCTATACCGGTGGAGGATTGCGCGGATGACATCGTTGCCGCACAGCCCACACTGGCGATGAACCGCTATGGTCACGGGAGTCTGCGCAAGGTATGCAGGGTTCCAAAGGCCAACAGCCAAAAATACCAGCAGACAAGAATGGTGCGCCGAGTAGTGACTGGTTGCATCATTGAGGAAAAAGTAGCGCAGCATTCGCACTCCAACACGTTCCGGAATACATATTCGGACTTTGACAGAGTCCGAAAACTCCGAACGGCGGGCTTCTTTTGTCGTCAAAATGCCAATCTCTATTCACCCAATCAAATCTCGCTGGGATCGCAATCCCAGATCTCGATGGAAGAAGTACCCTACGACTTCGTCGTGGGTAAATTGGGTTCGCTCTTTGTTAGCCGACGATGTCAAAACGGAAACCTCAAGGCTCTTTAGCAATTACATTACCATCGATTCGAGCTTCGGATAGCAATCCGCTTTAACATTATCGTTAAAATAAATATAAAACCTATCTCCGGAGCACCATTCAGTTGCTAAGGGTTCTGTCCCAGACATGTCAAATTCATGAAGTTAGTCCAACCGTTCTTCGGTGTAATGTTCTATTGGGGTCTAGGTATGTCAATTCCCGCGAATTTGACATTGATTAGGAGTTTAGGAAGAGGCATACTCATGCTGGGAAGTGGCGAACTATGGACCTTAGCCGGGGGCGGGATGAAGGCCGTGCTCCACAGTTCAGTCCGGGGCAGGGTAGTAAAAATCCGCTACTAGTATCAGTAAGTGGGGCTACTAGTAAATACTGACAGTTACTAACAGTAACTGATACTTATTTTAATATAAAAATTGAAACTATAACAAAGAAAAATAAATTATATATTATAAAAAGCAAATTATACAAAAATTCATTTAATATTTAGTTTTCAAATAACGTCTCAGATAAGCTCGCGGGACAGACAAGCTCGCGGGACACTTTTTTGGCACCTCGCAACAACACACTCAAATTACTCAACCACAACACTTCAAATTGATTCCAATCAATCGTATTCTCTTTCGCTAATAGTATCCACAGCTTCTGGACAAGTGCACGCATTATATTAAGGCTTATTGCGGACGCCAAATTGCCATTCCTTCCTGCCAACCCGCCCGTAGCCGACCAACTTCAGCAGCTGTTAACAGCAATTCTTTGCCATAACCTTTTTGCTAGCTAAAAGAACTTATTCATCCTATATAGCAAGTATTTATCTTTCTAAAAAACGTTTGTTTTAATTATTAAATTGCGTAAATATTGAATTGTTACGAAGTCAAGCCCGATACGCCCTGCTATACGTCCCGCGAGACGTCCCGCAAGACGCCCTGTGAGACGTCCCGTACGGACCCTCCATGCCCCCTAACGCGCTTCTAAGGCGCTTCCAACGCGTCTTATAACACGTTTTCCGACGTATATCTTTAACGTATTAAAGCCGGACAAGAAATGCTTGCGTATTTGGGTTAAGGATTCGGTCGAGAATAGTTATCTAGTCGGTCGGCTTTGGGTCGTACGAAATGGGGGAAATATTAACTTGGACGCGTTAGGCGTTGGTCGGTTGCGGGCGGGTTGGCTGGAAGGAATGGCAATATGGCGTCCGCAACAAGCCTTGATATAATGCGTACATTTGTCTAGAAGCTGTAGATACGATTAGCAAAAAAGAATACGATTAATTGGAATCAATTTGAAATGTTATGGTTAAGTAATTTGAGTGTGTTGTTGCGAGGTGCCAAAAAGTGTCCCGCGAGCTTGTCTGTCCCGCAAGCTTATCTAAGACGTTATACCTTAAATTAATAAAAATAATTGAATTAATATAAGATAATTTTAAATTTTATTAAGTTTTATAATAATTTCTTTTATATATATTTAAGAATATTATATATAAATAATTGTATTAACGTACTACACAAGCTCACTACTCACACAAGCTCACCGCTCGTTTTCTGGCACCTCGCAACAACTAATCCAAATAATTCAACCATAACACATCAAATTGATCCCAATTAATCGTATTCTCTTTTACAAACTGTATTTATAGCTTCTGGACAGGTGTACGCATTATATCAAGGCCTGTTACGGACGCCAGGTTACCATTCCTTCTTTTTAAGCCGATTGCAACCGACCAACTTTAGCAGCTGTTAGCAGCAATTCTTTACTACAACCTTTCTGCTGGTTAAAAGAACTTATTTATCCTATATAGCAAATATTTATCTTTCTAGGAAACGTTTATTTTTATCATTAAATTACGTAACTATCGAATTGTTGCGAAATCAAGCCCGATACGCCCTGCCATACGCCCTGCCACACGCTCCGCGAGACACCCCGCGAAACGCCCCGTACGGACCCCTAATGCCCTCCAATGCGCTTCCAACGCGTTTCCAACGCATCCTATAAGACATTTTCCGACGTATATCTTTAACGTATTAAAGCCGGACAAGAAATGCTCACGTATTTGGGTTAAGGATTCGGTCGAAAATAGTTATCTAGTCGGTCGGCTGTGCTTAATTCGAATTGGGGGTAATATTAGCTTGGATGCGTTAGGCGTTCGTCGGTTGCGGGCGGGTTGGTAGGAAGGAATAGCAATATGGCGTCCGCAATAAGCTTTGATATAATGCGTGCACTTGTTCAGAAGCTGTAGATACGGTTGGCGAAAGATAATACGATTGATTGGAATTAATTGGATGTGTTGTGGTTGAGTTATTTGGATTGGTTGTTGCGAGGTGCCAGGAAACGAGCGGTGAGCTTGTTGTTACGGATTGGGAGTACCGTGACAGCTCCAGTATATATGCAGCTGCAAGCACCAGAATGATTGCCACAATTGCGATCATTCCGCCAATCTTTTGCCCCTGGCGCAACGGTATGGTGCAGCCGTAACACTTGTGTGAGCGGTGAGCTTGTGTAGTACGTTATGTAATGCGATATATTATTCTTACGTTTTATTAAAATATGTATTTCTTTTTTAATCGCATATATATTTTTAAAAGTTACCTCCGGATTTTCCTTTTTATACTAGATAATATATTATTGTAAATCCATATTTAATACAGCTAATTTATAGTTGTAATGTAATTTAACAAAAGTATAGATAAAAGTATTATCTGGAAAAATAAACTATAGTAGTATTAAAATCAAGTTTTATATCGTTATTCTTGAAAATTTTACATACATTATCGCCTTAACGTTTTAATTAACGGTTATATAGTCTCCCAGATAAAAAGAAATGCTCGAAATAGAAGGGTTTATCGTTTTTTTAAGCTAATAAAAACATAAAATAATCCGGAAAATAATCGTTATTAAAGGACGATATATAGTAAGTTTGATCTTGATTTGCAGGAATTAAACCGATAAACGTCGCCATAATAACCGTAATTATTTAGATTTTAAAAAAGGATAATATTTCGTCAATTTTTAAAAACAACGTTAAAATCTCCAGCGATTACAAGTTATTTATATAATAAAACTAAATAAAAAATGATAATAATTGTAAATATTTACTAATATAAAATATGTAAACAAAAAGTAATATAGATTAACGTCCCACATAAGCTTGCGGGACATACAAGCTCGCGGGACACTTTCTCCAATATTCCAAGCCCCTAACTTTAATTACCGGTTTCTTAACAACCACAGCATGGAGCGCTTTATAAAAGAAGCGAGAATGAACCTAGCTATTTAGGCTAAAAAACGAGATCCGAAACTTAGTTGCAGAAAGCTTAGTTTTATTTATGAAATCTTATATTTTACCTTGGAAGCGCAATTTAACGGTAAACGTGCCCGAGCCGATATTATCCCTTATTTGCGAAAATTGACGCCGACCGAAAAAAATTTTGTTGTCGAAAGAATCCTTAACCTAGATACGCGAGCGTTTCCTGTTTGACTTCAGTACGTTGAAGATATGGCTAATATATTGCTGGCTTAGCGCGTTATAAAAGGTGTTGGAATTAACTGGGCGTCGAACTTTGTTAAACGGCAAAAAAAACTTTAAACGCGTTTAAATCGGAAGATCGATTATTAACGGGTCTTATGCGAAAATCCAGAAACGTTTCGTAAGTGGTTTAAACTTGTTCGGGTTATAATCGCAAAGTATAGCATTGTAAAAAAGGATATTTACAACTTCGATGAGATTGGATTTTTGATAGGGTTTTTTATGGTAATGGGCATAGTAGTTACTAATGCCGAAAGACGTGGAAAATTTAGATAAATGTAATAAGGGAATAAAGAATGGGTTATAATTATGCAAATTGTTAATTTCCAAGGTTTGGTTATGCCGTTATTTGTTATTATAGCGGGAAAGAATTATTTTGAGTTCTGGTGCCGCGATAACTTACCGTTAACAGCCGATTGGAAGATCGCATTAAGTAATAATAGCTGGATAACAAATAAATTAGGTTTCGAATAGATCCAGTATTTTGATAAGTATATTCGGACGTGTACGAAAAGTTCGAAACGTTTCCTTATCTCCGACGGCTACGAAAATTACCATTCGATGGAATTCGAAAAACTTTACGCGAATAATAACATTATTACGTTTTGTATGCCCGCGTACTTTTTGTATCGGTTCTAACCTTTTGATGTATTTTGTTTTTCTGTTTTGAAACGCGTTTATTTGCGGTATATCGAAAATCTAATAGGACGTTATTATACTTATATTGCCAAAGAAGATTTCCTCGCCGGCTTTTATGATGCGTTCCAAGCTGCTATGACGTCCGATAACATCAAATCTGGATTTGCGAAAGCTGGTTTTATTCCATTCGATCCCAATAACGT
The DNA here is from genome assembly GCA_004155945.1 of Monosporascus sp. mg162. Classification (NCBI taxonomy): domain Eukaryota; kingdom Fungi; phylum Ascomycota; class Sordariomycetes; order Xylariales; genus Monosporascus; species Monosporascus sp. mg162. Next base: position 185,014 of record QJNY01000097.1, read on the forward strand.
TTTTTCCGAATTGGAGATTCCTTTAGTTGTGCTTACGCCGACCGTCTCCCCGCTAACCTCTGCCGGTTCCATTCGTTCCTTATCCGCGAAAACCCTTAGAAATATTAAGGAAGTAACAAGGTAAAGACGTTATTTGCACAGAAAGATTGGATATTAAGGTAATTCGTTAACGGTCGTTAAATCGGCTAGTTTATTAACAAAAAGTAACTTATTACTTTTGTACGAAGTTATATTTTTTCGGAAAGAAAACGTTTAATTGCGCGAAACGAACCATATCTTAAGCAAACGTTACAGAATTAAAAACAAACGTTTTTAAGAAGGAAAAATATTTACTATATAAGAGGGATAAGCTTTTTTGGCCCAAAAAGAAGGGTGTGGTGAAAAAATGCAACTAACAGCAGCTGGAAAGGGTCGTCGCAAGAGGGTTGAAACCAAGGAACGGAAATGTGGCGTCTGCGGCAAACTCGGGCATAATGCGCGTACTTGTAACGAAGTTATAGATACGTCTAGCGAAAAAAAATCCGATTGATTTGAATTAATGCGATATGTTATTATTAAGTTATTTGAATTTGTTGTTACGAGGTGCCAAAAAGTGTCCCGCGAGCTTGTGTATCCCGCGAGCTTATGTGGGACGTTAATATAAATTAATAAAGTTTAATATAAATTTATATAGATTAAATATATATTTATTATCAAAAAGTATATATATTTTTCAGTTGAAAATAATTAACCTGTTGATTTTAAATAAGATTGCTTTATACGTTTGTATATATAATCTCTTTCCGAGTAATCTTATTATATAATTTTATTTTCTTATTAACTAAAATATTTCTTTATCAATTATACTGATATTAATGCTATAAGAAAGCGGTTACTTTTATTAAAACCATCGTTTTCTAGGGATTATAATGGCATATAAAGTATAAAAGTTGAATATATAAAAATAATTTACAATAATAATAGATCTTATTTTTTATCATAATTATTTTTAAATTAATGTTTAAAAATCTAATCAAGTAATATATATCCAGGTTTAAATCGCCAATTTTCATATATATTAATTCTATATTTTACGAATTTACCCGTGTAATTATTATATGTATTATAATTTCTTTAATAACTGAAAATTGTTGGGCCGATATAGAGCATCAATTTTATATTACCTTTTGCTTCTTATTCTTATTATCCCGTATCTCCTCTTCTCGCAGTTCAATCGGTATCTACTTAGTATTATTCTGTAGCTTTTTTCCCGGGGTATCTGATGACTCAAAAAGGGGGCTTGCAGGCTAAGGTGCGGGCAAGATATTTATGAAACTTTTAAGTAAACGAAATATAACTGCCGGATTCTTTTATCCTTTTAACCTGTTCATCCTTTTCAAGCCGGTAACTCCACTTTATCCATTCTGAAATTTGCCTTATTCTAGCCGCTGCTATCGGCGGGCGAACGGAAAGATGAAAGATAAAAAGGAAAGGTCACTGTGTATATATATTGGTCTATTCTTCGCGATTTTACTTTGTGTTTTTTTCTTCATCAACCTCCTTTATCACTTTACTTCTCACCTAATTATTATACACCTTTGCTATCATGGATAACATGTCTATCATCTTAATTCAACGGCTAATAAAAGCCTTAGAAAAGCAATAAGCTGTTAACCTTGAATATTAACGTATTTTAACCGAATACACCTTGTTTCCTTAGCTCTTCGCCGATTCCTCAGTTCCGGTATATGTTTTTATTTACTAGCGATTCTAAGTTTTATGCTGTTTTATGTATTAGTTTATATTAATTTATTTAAACCGGTATTAAGACCGAATGTTCTGTTGAAAATACAGAACTTATAACGTTTACTGCTGCGAATTTCGATTAACCTTGAGCTACGTAATTTACCCAAGTCTGGATTACATACAGCCTTTGTTTCTGAATTTAAATATGATTTTCTTAATTTTCTGGCTAATTTATTAGGAGGTTAATTCTATGAATAAACAATTATCTTTTAGCGAAACCGTTGATCCAACTGAATTACATTTCCTTTCGCCTTTACAGGAAAATTCTCCAAAGGTAACTATTTATCTCTTGTTATTTTAGAAATCAATATTAAATCATCTATATTTTTTTCGATTTTCTTTAACGATAATAACGAAAATTTATCACTTATTTCATTTGATCCTAATACAAATCTATTCAACATTCTTGGTAATGTAAGTTACTTCTATTTATTTTAACATATATATTTTATTTATATTATAATATAGCCTTCCGATCCGTTAATACGACTATTAAATGCTCCGTTACGTAACGAGATACAAGTAAATTATTTCCATATATATATTAACAACTATATATTAACGTAGTTAACGTAATAAAGAACTTTATTATTACTTTAATATCCAAATTTATATTTTAAAAATTCCAAAGTATTTATCATTAATATAATTAACTTTATTTTTTAATATAAAAATAATGATATATATAACTTACTTCGCGAAACTCTGTTATATAAATATCGTTATATTCGTTTAAAATACGGTATAATTCTTAAAAATAAAATAAAAACGCTATATAAAGTTACAGGGTTTACTAATTAAATTACAACCCTATTGAATCTTATTACCTTTTATTATTTTTATAACTTTTTTAAAACTTACTTGTAATTTACCATAAACTTTGTATTTTTTATATACGATTCTGAAATTTGTATATAATGATAATGAAATCCTATAATATAATTTATAAAAACGATCGACTCGTTTATATAGCCGTTCGAAGTCTGTTATATAATATGTAAATTCTTTAGGAATGTCGAAATAATAAAAACGTAAATCATCGATAAATACTAAATATAAATATAATAAAGTATCGGTTTCAGATTCATATAATTACATATTAATAAATAAGATACTGGAAGTGATAAGAATTTAAACTTACAAATTCGGTTAGAAAATTATTTTATGCAAATAAAATATTATATAAATAATCGTTATAATTTATACAATATTTTTAAGATTCAATTAGTTAAAAATTTAATAAAATATTTAATTATATCTTTTTCTTATGATATATATCATGATAACTATTTCATTCAGGTTGAAATTCCGTATGAAATAAACAATTTTTGATAATTCCGTAAGGAGTATTTAAATAATATTCCTATTTAATAATTAGCGTTAAATTAACGGAATAAAACAAATTAACTAACTTTATTAAAGCAATGTTAAGTAATATCGTTTATATTCGTTGAATTGATTCCAAGAAATGATAAAAGATTTTTATATAAAGGTAAAAGTTTGAACATAACATGTGAATAACACTGAAAATCCGATATTTCTAATGAGAATAATATATATAATATAATAGCAATTATTGAATGAAACGAGAATATGATGGGTAAAACTTAAGAAAAGATAGAGCAGAAATAAAAGAGCTTTTATAATAGAAACAAAAATTACTTTTAACGCAGTAAAAAGATATTAATTTCATAAATATTTATTTAGATAAAATTTATATTAACTCGTTAATTCATATATATTAATATAGATTAATATATATATATATATTTGTGTATGTATACATAATTATATTAATGTAAGATTATTTGTAAAGGTTTAAAACTAATTAATACTGTCAGGGATTACAAATCGCGTTCGAAAAATAGTAATTGCAATAAAAAATATAAAAGAATTACCACATTTATTATTTATAGCAATTCAAGAAATGAAAGATTCAAATTATAAAAAACGTCGTATTCCATGAAGTTAATAAATATTCAACCTTTATTCAATATTTACTTATATATAATTAAATAACAAAACGTGATGGAATTCTGTTACAGTAACAGGGGTTTCTGTCTCAAAGAGGCCAAGTTCTTGGAGGTTAGCGCGAATGCGGTTAAACCCCGGGCCAAGAGAAGGCTTGACTCTCCTTTTGATCTAGTTGATCTAAGTGATCTGGCAGATCACTTAGATCAAATAGATCCGCGATACACTCACTATGGAATGAAAGAATATATATGGACAGAACCCTCATGTAAATAGCACCAACTTAATTTCGCTCTTTAGCTATCAATCTAAGCCTTCAGTCAGAGGCGCCGTTCTCCGATTAAGAGAAGAGTCCGCAAACCTCTTTAACGAACAGACTACTGAATCATTTCTCGCACTATTGTTACCTGCAAATCAAGACCCCATTTCGGATACTGCTCATACCTCCAGGTGGATGTATGACAGGTTCGTTACAAATTCGTTCTTCTATATACTCGATATTTTTATCGAATTACAAATTCCTTTGGAATATGTATATTTAAAAATCTACAATAAATATTTTAAATTAATCTTTATAAAAGAAGATTATGAATGGGAACAACTTAAATATTTACATAATACTTTAAAATTTCTCGTCAAACCTACGCTAAAATTACGAGGCGAAACGTATACGACAAGCAATTATACAGCACGAAGTATGATGGAATTATATAAAATATTATCGACAACTCGATTAAATTATAGTAAAAAAATTTTATATAATCAAGAAAAGGTATGTTATAACTTTATTTTATATTCTTTTATTAACAATTGTTAATATTATTATACGTTAGCTATAATAAATGGCTTAGATAAAGCTTTAATTATTTTTACAAAATATTTTCCAAGTAAATGCACGAAAAATAACGTTGCTGATTTTAAGATTTATTGTATGTGACAAATTTTAGATCTTCGATTTAAATTGGACGGCTTAAAAGTTATTTTAAATATAATTGAAAATACGATTACAAATAAAGAAATCGAAAACGAAATATTAAATATATTTAGAGCCGAATATAACAAGTAAGTTAAGAATTTTATATGTTTTAAAAATATTTATTAATAAATAATAGGATTAATAAGGAATATCTTGATAATTTAAGTAATAACGATCAAAATATAATACGAAAGATAACAGGATCTTCGCTACTTAATAAAGATTCCGACGACGATTTATTTGTTCAACCTAAAAGGGATTTAGCTGAAATTAATGATTATTTGAAACAGAATCGAGAAATAAAAGAGGTATTTACTTATATATATATATATATTACTTTTTCTAAAAATATTAATACTAACGTCCCACACGGTTGAACGGGACACACGATTGAGCGGGACACTTTTTTAGCTATTCCAACAACACATCTTCAATTGCCCATTTCTTAACAACCACAAT
>QJNY01001275.1:0-52646 GCA_004155945.1 Monosporascus sp. mg162
CCCCCCCCCCCCCCCCCCCCCCCCCCCCCCCCCCCCCCCCCCCCCCCCCCCCCCCCCCCCCCCCCCCCCCCCCCCCCCCCCCCCCCCCCCCCCCGCCCCCCGCCGATCGACCTTATATACCCAAACTGAACCGTATATCCTCAGTCACGGCTTCTCCGTATCGGTAGAATGAAAATCGTGCGTGTGACTTTCCATACGATTTCGAGAAGATGTGGCGTGAGTGACGTCGGGTCGGTAGTTGGAGAGACCCAGCCTACTTGATCTAGCGGGAGTAAGCAATTCGGCGGTCGATCCTAGGGTCTTAGCCCGCCAAGATCTCGTATTTTGCTGGGCCATGGCGGGGTTGAGGGCGCCCGACGTCATTCGAACCTTCTAAAGAAGCCCTATAAATTTGTCCTGTCCAGCTAAATTCAGTTAGACCCCGAACTCACTGAGCTCGTAGTCCTGGGGTTGTCCTCGCTTCGTGTTGTGGGTGTTGCTGAGTTATCCCCATCGCCGCCGAAAAGAAAATATGGCTAGCTGCACAGCTTTCCCGGTCATACGAGATCTTGCGCTTCGTACGCGTATAGGTGCGTCTATAACACATGTTTTCTCACTCAGCCCCATGACGGCGTATTCTATACGATGTGCAGATAAAAATAGACCGTCGCAGCCAGCCGCAAGTGTCACGAAGTTGGGCTGATATGCATATGATCGATAGCGGGCGGTGGGCCATGCCGTCCAGCCCGAGACAGGCGCTCCACATTGGCCCCGAAATTCTGGTTCGGACAAATCGGCAATTGTGCAATACAGAGAATGCCTATGATATCGTGTCCGCTAGTGAAAGCCAGTGGGTATGTAGCCGGCCACCCAGACAGGTTTTAGTTAGGCCAAACGGCCGGAGTGGATCAGAGTGAAAAGACGTTGGCGGATCGTCCCTTTCTGTTCGGAGATTGTCAGGGTACATGGGCCGAAATCGGACAGGCCTTGAACCTCAGTCTGGCGGTGATCAATACATGAACTCACCACTCTTTACGAGACAGCCAAAATCGAGCCATGGTTGGACAAGCTGAACCAAAGGCGCCGTGGGACTTCAACTAGTAGGAGTGTACTTGCTAGGATTTGAGCTCAAGCCTCTCCACCACATCCAAATCTGGAAACTTCTCACAAGTGCACCGTTCGACCTCTACGACCGTGATTATCCAACTAGCCAATGTGTTAAACATCGTTTTAAGCATCAACTGCTGGATGTCATGAAGTTGCAAACAGTAATCAAGACAGAAAATGTTGTCGAACTGCAACAATCTCTCGGCCCGCAAGAGTAGGTCACCCATCCCCAGTAAACACGGTAGATGTAGCTAAGTAACTTTTATACTACCCATTACTGGCCAAACCATTTGGTCATATCTCAATTGTCTCAGCCCAACTCACAACAACCCCGGGAGTTGAATGTTAAAGTGAGGTACAATTACCGTAAATCCCGTGCTCAGTGACAGCGTAGGAGGCCTGGAGAGTACACGTCTATATACATACATGGGGGTATTGGGTCGTCTTTCCCCTATTCTAAGCCCTATTTCTTGACTCCGTGCAAAGCTTTTCCCTCAATTACCATTCACCGACAGATCAGAGGACTCGTGTAAATCATTCTTGACTACATAGGATGCCCCTATCCCCAACAGGGAGGGAGTGCTCTTTATGAAAGTTGCCTATTCATCTCACCGAACTGTACAGAAAACAGCTAATCCAATAAATAAACAATGCATTGGAGGAGTAAAGCAGGATTACATATCAAGACTAATAGCTCACGATATCCCGCCCTTGACTAAGCGGCCCCTAACGTAGACTTCGTCGATATTGCGATCATCGCCAGTCATGATGAACTTGTCGAAAATCGTCCTTATGGAATCCTCCTCCTCCACCATCGTCATGGCGCCAGCGCTATCCGCGTTGATGAGCAGCGCGTCGAACTCCTTGCCTATCTTGAAGCTTGCAATCTTGTCCTCGAGGCAGCAAACCCTAGCACCGCCCATGGTGGCGAGGTAGAACACCTCGGGGATCGTCAAGCCCTTATCCCGGCCTTGGCTCATGGCTTCTCTGGCATTCGACGCAATCAGGGCCTGCCTCATAGCGTCCAAGATGCTGCTCGAGAAGCCGCCGCCGCTGTCCGTTCCGAGACCGACCTTGATGCCGCGGCGCAGGAAATCCCGCACCGGGGCCGCCATGAACCCGCCGCCGACAGTCATATTCGAGACCGGGCAGTGCGCGACACCGCACCCTAGCTCCTTGAGGCGCCCCATCTCGTACTCGCTCATGTAGCAGCAGTGCGCCAGAATCGACCTCCCAGTAAGCAAGCCGAAATGGGCATAGAGGTCGACCTCGTTCGCGAAGCCGGGAAACAGCGTCTTCGTATACTCGATCTCAGTCGTGGCCTCGTTCATGTGCGTCTGGATCGGCAGGTCCCCGTTGCGCTTCGCGATCTCGCCCAGGCTGGCCAGCAGCGCGTCCTCGCAGGAGATGGCGAACCGTGGCGTGAGGACGTGTTTCAGCAGTCTGCCCTCGGGGTCGATGCCGCGGATGTGCGTTATGCAGGCCTCTGTGTCCCGCAGCGACGACTCGACCGACTCATCACGGTAGTAGTCGGGCGCGTTGCGGTTCATGTTGCACTTGCCGACGAAGGCGCGCTGGCCCTTCTCGAGGCACAGGTCCGCGAGGATCTTGGTCGCCTCCGCGTGCATGGAGCCATAGTACGAGGCGGTCGTGATACCCTGGCTCAGGAAGCCGTCGACGCACCTCGAATAGACGCGTCTAGCATATATAGGGTCGCTGAACCGAGACTCGTTCGGGAACGTCACCTTCTCCAGCCAGTCGAGGATGTGCATGCTCTGGCCCAGGCCTCGCTATGATAACCGCCGGTTAAAGTTAGCATAGGGGACCCCGCTCGCCAGGATCTTGAATGAGGAGGATCCTGATGAATAGTGCCAGAATATGCCCGCTCGGATGCAAGTGTTGGGATCATGATAGTCGACAGACGCAATAACCAGGGACTTACCTGAGCGTATTGCGGGGCATGGTTGTGAGTGTCGACGAACCCAGGGATCAGGAACTCTGTCCGGCGGAGATATCGGACATTGGCATGGCCATCACCGTCTATCTTGAGAGTGCGGAGAAGCTCGGGTACTTTCCCGCGAGGCAAGTCTTCACGTATGGCAGCGATGCGACCGTCGGTTTCGAGGATGAGAACAGCATTTTCTAAGATAGCAAGCTCGTCCGGGCTTCGTGAGTGAATCAGAGTACCATGAAAGACCAGCTGAGACTTCATCTTGTCAATTGTGCTTTCTTAGCACCTATGTAAGCAAGCAAATGGAATATAATTCAAGTTGCCGAGTGACGGGCGTTAAATGAATTCTCCGGTTACTTATCATGTGCGACATCGGGACTGTATAGTTCAGCGATCTTTTGCGCGTAGCATACACAATTGGAAATACGCTTCACGGCCGCGGCGCCGCGCAATGCATGGTAGATCCAAATAGATCGGTGTCACAGCAGCTATAATACATGCTTGTTACTCTCGACTATATTAAACATTGCGATGAATGGCCTAATATAAGTGGTTACATAGGAAGCGGTCGCGTCGGGATAACCCGATCACGGGGTTACCCACTCTAGATGTCAAGTCTCTTGACCTCGACATCCGCAGACTTCCTCGAGGCGTTATCCTCGGGATGACGACCAATCACCTTCTCGACGGCATTAACAGCCTGGTCGGCAAGAGCCTTGTCCTCGAACACTGGGGGTCGCGCGTTAGCGAATCCGGCACGACAAACGACGAGCCGAGAGGGGACTTACAGAATGCCAGTTCTTCCAGGGTGCGGCCGAAGGTCTCGGGGAACATGAACCACACGAAGGCAATCTCGTAGGTCAGAAAGCAGCAGTACGAGATGAGGTACTTCCAACCGGCGCCCTCGAGGCCAATTGGGTTGACGAACGTGGTGAAGAAGCCGGCGAGACGGCCGAAGAGCTGGAAGAACGCGATGCCGTGGGAACGCTCGGCATAAGGCCAGATCTCAACCATGTAAGCTGCAAAGTCGGTTAGTAGGCTACGTAGACACATCGTGGGGTGGTTCGCAGACGTACTGTAGGTCAGGGCATTGTAGCCGATGTTATAGGCAGGCGCGTAGGCGAAGATGAAGAACAGAACCCCACCGTTGGCAGCAGTGTTGGGCACACCCATATCTTGGCCCTTCATGGCCTGTTGCATGCAAATCGTCCAGAAGACGTACACAGTCAACAGGGAGCACGTGCATACCAGGTACATGTGGCGGCGCTTGAAGCGGAGGACCGCCATCGAGGCGATGGTACCGCACACCAAATTCCAGCACGCAATGGCCAAGTTGATACTCTGCTTGAACGTCGACTCTGTGCGGCCGATCATTTCCAGGAGGTCGCTTAGGTAGTAGGAGATGAGCGTGTTGCCGGACCACTGCGTGAAAAGACCAAGCATACAGCTGACTATGGCACGCCGGCGCATACCAGCCGTCTTAAACAAGTCCATCCAGGAAACGTTGGAAAGCTGCATCTCGAGCTCGATCGTCGTCTTCATCTGGGCGAACTCGGCCTTTACGAACTCGGACTCGCGGTCACCCTCTGCATGATACGTGGCCAGGATGTCGAACGCGTCGTCGGACCGATCCTTGGTGATGAGCCATCGGGGACTCTCTGGGACGAAGCTTTCTCAGTGGTTAGCCAAACGAAGAGCAGGGGAGCCTTTTCGTCAATAACTCACAAGATTAAACCGACCTGGAATAACGAAGGACACATCTGCAGCCATGAGGGGATCTTCCAGCCATAATCGTTCGTAATGCTGTTCGTCCCGAAGCAGATCGCAGCAGCGAGAATTTGTCCGAAGAAGTAGGAAACGTTAAAAAGAGACGTCATGACCGGACGTTCCTTGGGGTATGACAGTTCACCGATCAATGAGGATGCAGACACAATGCAAGTCGGGATACCGAATCCGAGCAAAAACCGCGCGCAAATGTACATTCCAACTGTCGGGGATAATGTTAGTAAGCGACCGAATTCAACTATCGTGGGAACATACCGTGTACGGAAAATCCTTGGATAAGTGCTCCGGCGACCATGATACAAGAGCCCCCGAAAATTGACACACGTCGCCCGAACTTATCGTTGACGATACCAATGAACGGAAGCGAGCAGATGGCACCAAGAGAGTAAGCAGCGGCGATGATTCCCTTCAGTCCGCCCTGGGGGTTCCCGAAGACTGTTCATGATACTCCTGTTAGGTTTTTGTTCCGCCGCGGGGTATCGCGGACTTGCTTACAATCTTGCCATTGCTCCAGAATTTGGAGGGCATTAATCATTTGGGAATCGAAGCCGGAAGTCAACTCGATGCCCATGCATGTTGGGAACAGCATGAAATAGAGGTATCGCAAGTTGGGCTTCGAGTACCAGGGAACTTTATCTTCCTTGACGAGACGAGTGACGATAGGGTCAGACCCCGCATCTGCTATGCCCGCGCCACCCATATTTACTGATATCTTCGTGTCTTTGTTCGCCCCTGTGTCGCTTTGCCTGGTATTCCTGGACGGAGAGGAAGAACAAAGGAGTAGGTAGAAGAGCAGGCACAGAAGTCTGAAGATGTCGAGACTCGAGAGCTTTCAACCGTAGCCTCTGTCGGCCACGAGGCGAAAACACGAACGAGCACACGCGCCGGGTAATATACCTCATCACAGGCTCAATGACAAAGCCAAAGCCAGGGTGAATATGCCATTAGAGGACCGATCCCTGTCCCAAGACTCTGTCAATCATTGGATGACGGAATGATCTGGGGTACACTTGCGGGGCCACGTTCCCGATGTTCCATCGGTTGGGGCTCCATTTGGGGGTGGTTATCTTGGCTTTATACCGCCCATGGGGAACTCGCGTTCTGCAACCCTCTTTGAATCACGAAGCTGACGGTTTTCCAGGTTTAAGGGCGACTGTGTAACGTTGGGACCGACAGGCGTCTGAAGATGCCAAGCTGCGACCCTCGTCGATGGTCATTCTAGTATGTACGAACTATTTCCTGTTAAGCGAGCGGAAACGGCCGGTCGGAACAGAGTCCCAGTAAGGATTTGAGCACACCAATCACGATGCTTCTGAGCCGGAACGGGCGCGGGGGGCCATGCCCGCCAAGCCGGAATCAAGGGAAACTTCGCCGCTACACTTGTCCACTTTGGAGGTAACATAACCGGATCTAGATTTAGGTTTAGGACAGCGGTGTGATTGGACTGTTGTTGCATTCAAGCATGGTTGGGAAACTGATTCAATGCACTTTATATTACTCTGTAGTCTCGAAAGTTGCGCCGACCTCTCTCAGGCGGAGTAAGGTTATGTATGGCTTTACATCCGTCGGCTGAGCCGTGCATGACTGTCCGCCGTGCCGACACTAGCTAGACGAGCCGATTCCTAGTATGTATACCAACCATCTCTGCATCTCGGTACCTAGGTAACAAGCCTAAGCTACTAGTGAGCAGCGTTGCAGGGCCTTCGAGGAGCCCGAGGTGTTATCTTGTGTACCCAGCTTCATCGATGGAATGGGGCTGCGAAATGGAATCAGTCGTGTGTGTTTAATTCACTGAAAGAGAAGGGAAGAGACGCCCTAGATCCAGCTGCGGATCTAAATCTGCATGCTCACTTAGTTAATAGACACCGCTATTAACAGACTTTCCTTCAGTGACATATCACGATATCTAGATACAGGATCAATAATCGTGCTCCCAAACCGAGATGGTCATATAGGCTGATAGGTCGTATTGCGGGCTTCTAGAGCGTCCCTCAGATTGATCTCCTATTGGAGACAGTAACGGAGAATAGCACCAGTCTTTTACCCATCTCAACGGTTACCTGATGGAAGAGGGCGGCATAATGTTCACAATAGCTCAGCATAAGAGGCAAGGGTGGTTCAGCTGACCCATCTCTGTGGCCTAATACTCACTTCTCGATTGACCTCCGAATAAGAGCTGGTCCGATGGTATGGGAAGTTTCTGGCAATATATGAATTCTTACGCGCTTATTCGGCTGATAAATAATTTTAGGTAAATATCAGTTACACCAGAAAACCGTGAGGAACGCCTTCGACTTCGCCCTGTATCAACTGAAGGAATCAATAGTTACACAAGCGAAATTGCGTCAATGTCCCACGACAAAGTCATCCAACAAAGTGCACCTCAACACACGTTAGCCACCCGTATCGACGTGTAATCAGCGCGCAAAACCGTACATCAATGATATCACAGCAAAGTATTTTGAATTGCTGTCATCGCAGAGTTACGTAGCAGCTCAGTTGTATAGCTACGTGTGCCTTGACAGTATCTAGAGAACCGCAACGCAACATGAATCTGCTCGGCACATATTCCACTGGACCAACGAAAAAGTGCTTTGCGCTGATTTTCTATCACGGCTTTACCTTCTGTAACCTGCCTCATTCCCGAACGAGAAGTTCCAGCGGCCCTTTGGCGCCTTTCGATGCCGGCGGCCTGGTACAATTTAGGCTAAATAGGAACGGCCACCGTGCGGAGCATAACCCAAAAAGTTGTATGCTTGGCAAAAGGGCTTATACTTTAAAGGTCTCTTGCATAAGATAGGAAGATTTGTGCTTGGTCGCGGCTGTTGCCGCGTCCAAATCCTGCCAAAGCAGTCCAACCTAGAGAACCCCTAAAGGGCCGATAATGCCAGCGTCGTGTTGGCCATGACAGCATAAAGCAACCACGCTGCCCGTCATTAGACTCGGCCTTTATTCGCATCCTTCAGTAATACGCCAGAACTGGATAATATATTCAAGTCGGTCCTTTTGCACATATCAGCGGTTGTCTTTCGACTGCTATACGAATCGCGCAGTAGTTCGTACGACCATACATTGCTACCGGTAAGCAGAGTGGTGGTCTGCGTTGCATGCGTATGCATGATTGGCTACCGAACGCAATGATTTGGAATGCAAACTCATGCTTTGCCAAGATCGAGACCTGGAGAACTTTTCAGTAGAAGGTGTTGTACAGCCATTGGCTCAGAGAGGCTTAATCAGCAACCTGGTCCCTAACTCAGTATCTAGTGCAGGTGAGGAGCAGACTTTTAACTGGGTAAAGTTAGCTGCTGACAAGTCTACAGGTATCTACGTCGACCGAAACTCAGTTATTGACTTGAACAATGGCCATGTGGTGAAACGTGACGGCGTCATCAGATTGAGGAAGTAGGAAGACGCGTCCCACTTATCGTACAAGTTATCATGTTTCGCGAAGGACTCTGTCGGAATGCTGGGACTTTGCCCTCGTATTCATTCTTGGAAGCGTATCAACCACCTACGGATTGATAAATACTTGCTGGCATAAATATTGAGCTTTGCTATTTGTCCGTACCTGGAATCAAGATGCAGCCCTCCACAAAGTCTACATAGTGATACATAGCCGCATGTTACACACCCTTTGTATTCGTTGAGATATATGGCTTGAAAGTCTGATATATTTCACTACGACTTCGAAGTTGTCTTGGCAACCCCGCCCCCTTCTCTCAGCTCATACAGCCGTCGAACATACCCCCTGCCCGCCCTCGCCAACCATCGTTACTCCATATGTTCTTCTACGTATAACTTTGAAAATAGTTACGAGATTGGATGGACTTTGGTCAAATTTATCGGTTAAGGGAGTTGCGAACCGCGGCCTAAGCTGCGCTCGTGTAGCCGAAGAGCAAACTCAACAAAACGAACGTGCTTCTACCCCCCACAATTTGGATGTGGGCTGGAACTTCCGGTATGAACAGTTAGGGCTGGAGAGATTTCGGCAAGAAGGACTACATAGGTAATTTCACGTATATGATAGCTTTCAATCCTGAATGAATTGATTTCAGACTGTATTCGCATCCATTTTTTCTTCGGGGGAATACTCCGATAATCATGGCAGTCGTAAGGTTCAGCGGTAAAGCTCCTAATTGCTTTCAGGGCTCCCAGGAAGTCCGGAAAGCGGAACTCACTTCTTGCCTAGGAACCGACGAGGATTGTACCACAATATGCAAGTGTGCAATTCGGGCTGGCTGCAAGCGACCTAGAAGGCTTCTCACTTCCGATCTTCCCCGGCCTCCTTTAGCAGTGGCTGTCTAGGCCTTTTCGGGATGTTTCGAGACAGGGGACTATGTTCAGGGCATTCGCATGCATGGGGAACTAACAGAATCACACTTAGGCGCGAGGCCTAACACTTTTATACGCAACAGTCGTCATGGGCCCGTGTTCGTGCAGTTGGTTTCCTGGGGAATGGCAACGACGATGTGAGCAGACAAGTATTAAGTCTAAGCTCGTGAAAGTCCAGTGGAGAATGTTTAGCGAGCCGGAATCAACTAAATATACATAAAATTCAGCTTCCTCCCATTTATCGCTTAATTCAGTACAACTCACTCATCCTCATCATACATCTCAAGCGCACCACTTCCAACAGCAGCGGCCGTTTCTGGTTCTATCCAGTTTCACTCCGGAGTTCCAACGAGTTTCGAAGACGTCTCCCGTAGGCTGGTACATGGCATTCATCGCCTCACTGACGGTCGGGGGTTTGCAGCAATAGTCTAGCCAAGTACAGGATGTGCTTACTTCAATCCCAGACTTGCGGCCTCGAAGCCCCCATCGACGGCTATGGTGTTACAGAACTCGAATGGGAGGTTCCAGTTCGCCCAGGGCAAGATCCTGTGATCATGAACGGTACAGTTGAGCAGGTTCATGCCCAGCTTTTCGAATTGAACCCTGAATACGATGCTGAGATCGCCACTTTTTCAATGTTTCCGAGACTGCCACTTTCGCTACTCCCAAGGCTGCCGAATCTGGATTGAAAAAGCGCGGTCGTACAATCTGTGATAGCTTCCCTTCCAGCCATATCATACCTATCAGACCAGGAATTGCATATCTGAGAGGTGTGCCTGGCACTGCTACGAACGGTCCCGGCTCAGGAAACTGTGGGGGCGTTTCTTGCGCTGACGACGGCGTAATCTGGTGGTGTAAAGACGCAAGTCCCGTCACGTTCCATCTCCAATTTGCATTTCTTATCATAGTTAGAATCCCTTCCCGTACACCCTCGGTTCCTCCAACGACCTCGCGAATGCAGCTCAGGTGATCGTAACGACTGTTAATACTTCAAATTTGGGGGATTCTACGTTAGTGACCAGAGATTCCATGATGATAATGTTGATGCCATTGTGGAAGGCGGCTCGAAATGTTAACGGACTCAAGGCCCGCTTGGGTAACGCTTAAAGACGGAATCTGGTACTGCAGTTTATCGTAATTTACTGTTGGTAGATCTAAGAATTGCTGGCCATTAATATTTAACCCACTATATGCATGGTATCTCGTTGAGGTTGAAAATTGTATTTATTGCTAGTTTTTGCAAATCTATCTTGCTATAAGCACGGATCTATTGCAAGCTTGTTGGCCCTAAGCGTCATCACCAGGGCCGAAATCGTTGGTAAACGGCTCGTTTACCGAGTGTGGCGCCCCAGAAGCCGGGTAGCTGACATTGGATAAGTTAAGGAGGGGAGTGGAATCATTGGCCCGCGAGGTTCCCAACGGCGTCGTCCTCCTATTCCGGGTTGTCAGCCGTACGGTAGACACCCCGTCCATGCGTGTTCCCGCGTCCGTGGGTCGTATTTTCATAGTGCGGGTCCGCTTGTTGTTATATGTAGGCTCTTATCATACTTATTTAAGAGGTCCCCGGCGAATTCCAGAATATGTTGTGGAATATCTCGTATGGAACGGGCGACTAAGAAAAGAGAGATGTTCAAATGTCACGTTTCAGCCCTGACACTAACCGTGCCTCAAGACCTCTTCTACCCTCTTCCCTGCAACGTCGAACATAGCAAGATACCGGAATATTACTCCCAGGGCCCTCTTTTCCTATAGGAGTATTCCATGGCAGACAAGTCAGACATGCCCAAGCGTGCTTGCGGATCTGCGGCCGCCAGTGACCGTGTCGGTGCCTTCTATCGTCCCTACTGCACAGGAGACATAGCTGCTTAGTGCGCAGCTTCACCCTGTGGGAATTCAAAGGAATTCAAAGGAAGTCAAAGGATTTGGCTGGATTTTCGGCTGGATTCGGCTATATAGCTGCATACGGCTATATAGGGGTTCCGAATTCGCCAGGGACAAAAGGATCACTTATCAAAGACTTCTTTGAAGCTTTGTTATATCAGATTCTTTTGTTTTATTCGCATTAGGAAGGCGTCGAAGTGTATATATAGGGGCTTAGCAACCCGTTGCTAAGCCCAGTGTTTCTGTTTATCATAGATCATCAAGGATCATCGAGCCTGATTACCCCTATTCAAATACATACTTTTATTCCTGCTACATTACGACGAGAGTCTACCCTGCAGAGTTTACCATACTAAAGCGTTACGGGTAGCCTTGTTATCATCTTACGACACCTCCCACCTTGATGCTTAACACACCCCTCCCATCCGCATATGTAGTACCCAATACCCGGAGCATAGAGCAGACATCGAAACGAGTTCTACGATGAGCAGTAAACGAATAGCCCCGGCGATGCCGGTAGCATAGTATGAAGTAGTCTACATACCGTATCATACCTTGCATGATCTATCTATCTGGCCCGAACCGCTTTCCCCTGCGCGCTGCTGGGCAGTGGTGAATACGAGGACTGGACAAGACCAGGCCCCGATAAGAATATCACGGCATCCTTTACTACGTACTACGCTAGTACAAGTAATGACGACGCGAACGGTGACATCCTCAAGTGCAGATGCTCTATTTTATATATCCGCCTACCCTTCTGGTCCCTCCCGATGGTCGACGAGCCGCTAAGCAACAGACCAGTTAGTTGATCGGTCAGTCGTCACTTCGCATGAATCACGTGTCCTGCTACCGCCCGGGCCTGGAAATGTGTTGCACGGCTCTCATCCATTTCTGTTCATCGTTCCTGTTTGTCGTATAGTGTTAGTAGTCGTTCATCTATACATACACACACCGTCATAGAGACGCCCTGAACGGCCACAAAACTCGGGCTTAACGCCAAATCCAAAAAGCCAAAATGTGACTGCGTACGGCAGAGGTAGAAATGTGAGGGGCCAGACCAGCGAAAAAGCCAGAACAGGAGGCATGAGTGCAGGAAGGACAGGGGTAAAGGCGAAGAAGAGCGGACGGCGGCGCCAATTGGGGAAAAAGGATAGAAAAGAAGAACTCACCGATCGAATTTCAATAGCTTCCCCAAGACCGGCACGAGCTGCGAGCGCACCTTCTCGTCCTTGACCTCGAGGAACTGCAGCAGGATGGTCTTCAGGTACAGTGTATCGACCGCCGGACCACTCGCGCCGCCTGACACACCACCGTGTCCATTGACCCCGCTCCTCGCGCTCTCGACGCTACTCCTGATACTCCCGCTACCGCTTGCCGCCGTTTTGTCGGTAGTACCCGTCAGCCGCGCCTGCACGCCCCGGAGTTCCTTCCGGACGCCCTCGTACCGAGCGCGGCTCTCGTCGAGAACGCGCTTGAGGTCGGCGTTGCGGGCCTCGGCGTCGCGGACCTGGGCCTCGCTGGCGTCGAGGGCGTCGCGGAGGTTCTTGACGGCGGCTTGCAGGTCGCCCGTCTCGTAGTCCGCCTTGCGCTGGAGCTCCTCGAGCTCCTCGCGGTGCCGGCGGTGCTCCTGCTCCCGCGCGGCCAGGTCGTCGCGCTCCCGGGCGAGCTCCCGCACCTCACGCTCGAGCTCGCGCAGCTTGGACTTGAGGTCCTCGGCCTCGCGCGCGCGCCGCCGCGCCGCCGTCGCCGCCTCGTCCTCGGCGCGGTCGCGCTCCTCGACGGCGGCCTCGAGGTGGGTCCGCATCTCGCGGACCTTAGCTTCGGCGCGCTCGTCGACATCCGCCAGCAGCCGGCGCATCGTCTCGCCCTCGCGCGCGCGCTCCGACAGGTGCCTCTGCGACTCCGCGAGCTCCTCCTCGAGCGCCTCGGCCTGCGAGCGCGCCTCGCGCAGCTGCAGGTTGAGCTCGGCCGTCTGGTCGCGCATGCTCGCCAGCAGGCCCTGCGCGTTGTTGTACTGCTGCGTCCTGAGGTCTGATTCCTCCTTAGCCAGCCTCTTCTCTTTCTCGAGATTCTCGACGCTGGCCTCGAGTTCCTTGATTCGGGGTTGCAGGGCGTTAATCTCCTTGCGAAGCGACTGCAGCTCGCGCTCCGCTTTTTCGGCTTTGGCGGATAACTCGATCTTTTCGGCCTCGGCGCGTCTAAGGTCGCGGCCCGCGACACGGCGCTCGTCCTCGACGCGGGCGCGGGACGTCTTCTCGGCTGACAGCCGGTCATTTAGGAGCCGGACCTCCGCCTCACGGTCTGCAGCGAGGCGCTGAGAGCGCGCGATCTCGCTCTTGAGATCTTTCTCCTTCTTCTCTAGCGCCAGTACTTCGTTCTGCTTCGCTGCCAATTCGTCCTTAGTGGTCTTGAGCGCTGCAGAGTCCTGGCGCAGACTCTTGAGCTCGGGTTGGGCTTTCGCCAGGATCTCGCGGAGCTCTGTGAGGTCCTTGTACCGCGTCTGGGCCAGCTGCTGCGCGGCTCCCAGGTCTAATTGCAGGGCTTGGGATTTGATTTTGAGCTCATCGAATTCGGCCTTCATGCAGTCGAAGTCGGTCTGTAGTTTAGAGCTTGTTTCAGCATTTGAAGTGAAGGAAGCGATTTCTTCTTCTAGCTCGGCTATACGAGACTGGAGCATGGCCTTCTCCGACTCCAACCCTTTGATCTTCTCCTTCGCTTCGACGTGATCCTGGCCAATGTTGATAAGGTTCTCCTGCATGCTCTCGATCTCATCCCGTAGGTCTTCTTCGGTCTTTCTCTGTTTAGAAAGACGTTCGATTTGGGTATCCTTCTGTGAGATCTCATCCTTCAGTTTTACAATCTCCTCGTTGAGCGCCTCAGTATCAGGCTTTTCCGGAGGCGGAGGTTGTGCTTGCTTGGATGTCTCGCTCAGGGTAGCCTCCGTGGCAGCGGCGGCGGCTGCACTCCCCCTCTTCTTTTTCTTATTGTTCTTCTTCTTGGAACCACTAGTCGCGGGCGTAGCTGGTGGCATGTCTAACGACTGGGAAGTGGAAGAGCCTGGTTGAGGAGCAGACTGAATCTGCTTGGTAAGTTGACCAACCTTTTCCTCGGCCTCCGTCTTGGACTTCTTTAAAGAATCGATCTCGCGGCTGAGATCACTGACCTTCTTTTCCAGCTCCGATCTGGCCTTAGCGACCTCCTTCAACTCAGTATCCAGCACAGAATTCTTGGCATTAGATGCTGCAAATTGGGATTCGCATTGCTTGGTTGTCGATGCCGCATTTGTCCTTTCCTCCTCGAGGCTGGTTTCTAATCCGCGCAGCTTGGCTTGCGTTTCCTCCAGCTTCTCCGTCAGTGATTTGATCTCGATATTCCTGGCGTCCAGTTGGGTCTGTAGAGATTCCTGGACGGCAATCTTATCACGTGATGCACTCAGTTCGCGGGTAGCCTTCTCGAGGTTCTCGACCAATCCGATGCTGTTCTCCTTAGCGACAGCTAACTCCTCCTTTAATACCGACATCTCCGATTGGAGTTTGGCAATTTCCTCCGACTTAGACGCAACCTCAGCCTGGAGCTGAGGAATCTCATCGTCGTAGGAGAACATATCCTGGCTCCCCTCGTTATTGTCGTCATCGAGAACCGGTTTTTGTTTTGGAGAGAAAACGCCTAGGATCGAAGATACCGGCGACTTCATCCCAGAAGGCGAAGTCGATGGCTTCGCCCCGTCATCTTCCTTGTTAGCTGCCGTGGTGTCCGTTCGAGTGTCGGCGTGTGCTGTGTCTTGCTCGGACTTAGCTGCTCTCAGAGCTGCAACTTCATCTTTTAGAGAGGCAAGTTCTTTTTCAGCCTCTTCCGCCTTCTTCTTGAAAGTGTCCTTCTCAGCCGAGACGCGCTTTAACTCCTCCATGTACATGTCGCCTTTCAGGTTCAGCTGGCTTAAATACTCGACAAGGGCAGCCGGGTCTTTGATGCTAGTCAAGGGGGTGTTCTCGCGCAAAGCCCGCTCGAAGGGCTCGACGGATATAGCTCGTCCATGTGCGCCTCGGTAATGTCTTAGGAGCTCTGTGGGACAAGATGGCATTAGTGTGACAGCCCCTGACTCAACCACGTAAATGAGGTAGCTGTTTTATACCTGGATAGGTGGACTCGAGCTTTTCCAGCTTTCGTAGCTTGGCCT
Organism: Monosporascus sp. mg162; assembly: GCA_004155945.1. NCBI lineage: Eukaryota > Fungi > Ascomycota > Sordariomycetes > Xylariales > Monosporascus > Monosporascus sp. mg162. Next base: position 15,213 of record QJNY01001275.1, read on the forward strand.
TGATCTGGGGCGACAATTCCGCTGGTGCACTGTTTGCGACGTCCTTAGGTCTGTCCCCGGAACTGGACCTCGCCTCTTGAACCGGCTTTTCCCCATTCTGGGCTACTTTAGCCTCTTTTCTGTCGCCTTCGCTGGTTCTTGGAGCATCATCATTCGCATCCTTGAAATCTTTCTCGGGTGGCGTAGGCTTCGGCGCATCTCCGTCGTCGTCATCGATCACGAAGGCAGCCTCGAAGACGGCCGGATCAGGATTGGGGCCGGTGTCACCATTAGCGACATCCTGACTTGGCTTCTTCGGCCTACGCCTGGTCGCTGAGTCGGTCCTCGATACGGAAACAGAGCGCCGGTCGGATGAGGCGGAGGGAGAGCTGGAGTTTCCTCTCTGGTCTGCAAGAGCTTTTTGACGGGCTTGCTCTTGGGCAATTGTCCGGTCAATCGCGCCTTTTATACTCTGGATAGTAGAGCCGCATAAGCCACGATCCAAAAGACAGTTATGCGCAATATCATGACTTGAAGCCGGCATGCATACCTGGAACATGGCGACTCATTCGTTCAACAAGAACACAGTGGCTTGTTGATCGTCCGTGACATGTGCGGCTGAATGGTCTCGTTACTGTAGAGAGTAGAGAAAAAAGGGAAGAAAAGTCGCATGGAGATGTAGCCCAGGAGCGAGTGTTATGGAATTTCCCCTTTTCCCGGCCAACGTGTTCGGTAACATGTACAATAAGATAAGAGTTGAAAATGCTGAATGCGATTTGGCGAACATTCAGTGGTGCACTTGTAACAAGTTGGTGAGAGTTGGTGGAAGCCCAAAGCCTTATCCTGCGACTTCATTACGGCCCTGTCTCATCCCAAACAGTATATGAAGGACTTGGTACCTTTGCACACAATTTCTTGGGTCGGTAACTTTCACTTCCAATTCAGGGCGATGTTGCGGCTGCGCATTTTACAGTACGTACTACATGTAGGTACCTAGTTTCTTAGCGGTGTTAGGGGTTCCGCTTAGTGCCTGCATGTATGTGTGGAGCTGAGTGCTGAGATCGTCCCTGCCGTCGGAGCCTTGCGACCTGACATGCCGCCTGCCGCCTGCCGCCTGCCGCGTGTCTGGACTACCTGAGTTAGTAGGCATATAGAGGAGGTACAATACAATACAAGGGAAATACATATACAACAACACCCGCACTAATCATTAGCGCTGTCGGGCTGTGGTCCATGCGCCGCTGTGTGACTGTCGCCGTTCATGTGAAGATGGCCAATGTCGTCACTCTCTATTCCTGAGACATCTTTCTTATGTGTTAATTAATACCTTACACACTCCTCTGCAGACTTGCCTTGCCTGACCTTCCCATGGCCTCAACCACCCTCAGGCTGTGAGGCACTTCTTCTTCGTACCTAATCCTTATTGGCTTCTACGAGCTCCTTATTAGGTCTCTGCTTTGCGACGGTCTTTTACCCCTGCTTTTCTTCCTATCCCTCCCCTTTAACCCGTCCTCTCTCTACCTCACTCTACCTCTCTTATTGTTCCTACTAAGCTTCTGCTATGAACTCGTGACAAGTGATATCTTCCCAATTTCGTCTGCGCCACCATGGTATCCCTCTGGCCCTGGAAGGTAACCTGAACGTCGCATACCTCCCTTACCGTCAGGTTGTCTATCATCATGGTGGGATGGTGAGCTAACTATATCTTACTGCATAGGGCGAGGACTCTTCCCCCGCTACATTTGAGAGGATCCTGTCGACACTCTCCAAGAAGATAACCGACACACAAGCTCAGCTCGACCGCGTACGGTCCAATTCGCGACGCGTCAAAGTCATATGGACTCTCTACCTCAGCTTCGCCTATTTAGTCTATGCCATCGTCTTGACTCTGGTAGTCGGATGGCAGAATCTTGGACCTTGGGAATGGACAGGCATGGCTGGCGGCCCAGTTCTGTACGTTACTTGTCCACTCGCGTCGACAAGAAGCGGTGCGCTTACCATTGTTACCCAGCATATATGTAGTACGGACTGTCACCACCGCGTACTTCAACTACCGCATAGACACTCTGGAGTCTCGCATGAAGGAACATCAGTCCGAGCGGGCAAAGACCATCCAGAAGCTGAAAGATGCTACCAAATACGATTCCACCCTCGAGCTCTTAGAGAAATATGGTGGAGAAAAGCGGCCCAGGGCCAAAAGACAACCCCCTGGAGACGACGAAGCCACCGATCAGGAGAAGAAAGGAGCAAACAACAAGGGATCCCAGAGTCTCCGCCTTCGTCCTCACACAGGCAGGCCCAGCATTTTACCTCCGCCTACCGCCAACATTCCGAGACCTAGTACAGCACCCGGTACACCGCAATCCCATGAGCAGCAGGGGCGACCTTATCCGTCCCCACCCCCCCTGCAGCAGCCCACAGCAGAATTTGCGCCCAACGCCGACCCGCTTCCCTCCTCATCGTACCCACAACAGTACGACACGCAACCGGGTCCGCCGCGCTGGTACGACCGCATACTGGACCTCATTCTGGGCGAGGACGAGACCATGCCGAAGAACCGCATCGTCTTGATCTGCAACAGCTGCAGGCTGGTCAACGGCCAGGCGCCGCCCGGGACTAAGAGTCTGGCCGAGCTGGGCACCTGGAAGTGCATGAGCTGCGGCGCCATGAACGGCGAGATGGACGAGGGTAAGATGATTATGCGCGAGGTCTTCGGGAGCGGCGCCAAGGTTGCCGCCTCGGACGCGGGATCCGCCCTGAGTGGTGATGAGAGGGATAGCGATAGGTACAGCGACATCGTCAAGGTCGAGGACGTGGACGCCGAGGAGGGTAGCGAGCCGTCGCCGTCGGGCGACCATCTTAAGCCGGGGAGGCCCAATAAGAATCGCAGTTAGTGGCTGCTTGGGAATAGATAGATCCTGCATAGGGTCTATATCTTGCTGGCTATACAAATGTGATACTACCTGAAGCCTGGTCTTCAGGCCTAATCACATGGGAATATCAACGAAGCCATATCGTTTTACATCTGAGTGAGTTCCCGTACAGAACTCCGACTGTCCCGTCCTGTATTCATATACCGCCGCAGATATACCAACGTTCTCAGGGCACTTAGGGTCTTAGATCTCGGCAAGAAGCGATGGCGGAAACCCCCATAATAACTAGAGCCACTTGGCCACCGCTCCGAGAGCGTGATCAGTACATAGATTAATCAGCATAGTCATTTTCATATGCGTGCCTTCCCCGTCTCTCCCTGGGTAGTATTTGCTCTCAGCGATGGGTCCACTAGTCCCAAGTCTCGCAGCACGGCAAGAACACAGCCAGCGAAGACGGTCAGCCAGCATCGAAGGCGACTACTTCCACCTGAAGAGCGAGAGTCTGAGCGACCGAGTGCATTGGGGCTACCTGCATGTGTCTTCTCATTCTCTACTCTGTCCGAGGCTCGACCTTCCCGTCGACGTGCGGCTGAAGGGATCATCGGAGAGGCTGCCGGCCTGTATAATCTGGAAGCCTACGCACCTGTACGGCCATCTAACAATTTAATTCCAGAGAGGGTCACGGACGGGTGGCTTCTTGCCGAAATGGTTAGTCGAGCAGTTGATGGTATGCCCTGTCGTCGGCTATCGCAGACATACTGGCCCGCTCAATACTATTATTGATATCGAGAGTTTCCACGGTACTCGGAAATGTGTGATTGTCTATCAAGACCGCAGCGACATGGCATGCATCGCACGTATCTATTATTTATGTGGGAACTCGCTCTTGCTCAGCGGGTCTTCAGCATCAGCGGGTTGAAATTATATTTTTTCTATCCACTTTCCTGAAGGTACGAATTGTTTCTTCCTAGAGGAGAACACCGCAAAGGCAAACTACCTCTTTACGTAGGCGACGGTTCCTCCATGGACTCCAGAAGTCTCCTGCATGAATGATTCCCCCGATTCGGCTTCACGATGAGTAAACCGCGGCGTTGAAATCCCACATGCTAACACTCCACTTGGACTCATCCACCACATGCGTTCCTGAGCCCTGCACAAACATCCCATCCCTCAGTCGACGAACTGGATCTTCGTGCCGTCCTCGTTGAAGACCTCGAAGCCGGACATCGCCTCAAAAGCATCCCGACGGAGACCCTCGGCGCAACAGGCGGTGAACTGGTACACATAGCCTTTAGCAAATAATCCTCCGTAGATACACAACCACAGCGAACTGAACAAGAGAAACGATATCTTCCTCGTCATTTGTAAGGTAGATAAGATAACAAGGCACCCATGGAGGGAAAGTAGTAAACTTACGGGAAAGTCGCACGACTCGCGGAAGCAGTCGGTGGTCTGGCAGTGCACGCAGCCGGGCATGCAGCACCACTGCATCGTGTCCTGGCGCTTGGTGTAGATACCGTTTTCGAGGTCAGACGCCGCGGCGGCTGCCTCGAGCGGGAGGAGGAACGCGACAATCGCAGCCGTCAGGACGGTGAAGAAGCCCTCAATTGCGCCCATCACCTCACTGAGCGTCGGGAGACGAATGGCGAGTTGCTGCAAGAACATGGTGGGATATGTTTGGTTGTTTGGCGGGTGGGTATAGCTTGTGGAATTGTTCATGTATATGTTTGTGAAAAGGTGTGTGTGTTGGGAGACGTTATTAGGCTGCAGGAAGGCCTTGGTTAGGAGGACCGGGGCAATTTTTTGAGGATGTCGACGGCAATAGAGGACTGTTGAGGATGTTTGCAGTCTCCACGCGAAGCTGATTTCCAGGAGATCCAAGGTCTTCCCCTACGATATTCTGGATATCTTTGGAAAATCCGGCTAGTTAGGGAACGCACAAACAAAACCAGATGTCGACTGTAGGCACAAGATTATATTACACCAAGTCAACCGCTGTGGGTGTCATTCGTAGCCTTATTCCACTGTCGTCCTGGGTATCCCGCATATTCGTAGACTTTAAATATCGTGGCCGCTTTTAAAGGACGAACCTGTCTGGCTATCACGCGAATAACCACCTTTGAGGGGCTGGCTTTACTCTTTAAAGCACCCGCCAAGAACTTGCCTTTAGAAAATGCTAGGTCAAATGGTTCACGATACAAAATTCTGTAGTACGGGGTGAAAGACAGAAGGACTTTGCTGTTAATTTGCGGAGTTGTTATATGGCCCCTACATGATCGCCTGATCCTCCAACGTTGGGTGCAATATATGGGAGACGCAGCCCTTATATAGACCAGCTTTCCAAAACCTACCCCTAGGGGTCGCCCTAAGGTGTGCTACCGAATCCGCTAATGGATTGTTGCTTCTCACTCTCACATCGGGACATGACATATCGATGATTATTAAGTCCCCCGGTCTTGCCAACACATCCAACCTGGAGTACGAGAGGCGGCTCACCAAGGTATGGCGGTTGACGTCGACCATTGGGCCTGATCGTCTTGGGGGCCTACGGTACAAGTACCTACCTAGGTGATTGCTTGAAGCGCCTCAGACAGTGGCGAATAATCTTGGACTACTATACAGAAGAGCAGTCATCATATGGTCTTACAACGGTACCCGGGAGGGTGCAGGTATTGTGGCCGTGATAGCGTTTTATCGCAAACTGCCGAATGCCGTGACCAATGGTAGCGTAACAGAATCTAATTAATAAGCCCGTGTGCGCGAAGAAATTTCTTATTCTTCATTAGATAATTCCGGTACAAACCGATTCGCTGGGGACTACAACGTGCACTTACTTGAAGCCGGTTCTTTCTCATATGTTTGGACTTTTCCAACATCAGTACCATACATTGTTTCCTTGCAATAGATCTGATATTGCCTGTTAGATCGTGGCCAACGTTGCAAGATTGTCCTCTAGTCTATGTATATGCTTCGTTGCTAGAGGTGTATTAGGAAGGACCTCCATGAGAGAATGTCACTTGAGAATCTTGGTATCTATTTTCCCCAAAGGTGCCTGTCATCTCTTCTGGCTTGCAGTTTATTTGTAGAACTACCATCCTCCACCATGCGCACCCCTGCCCCTGGTCTTGTCAACGTAGTGATTCTGCTCCTGCTACTCTCCGCATTCCTCCATGACATGACTTTCCTCGCTTATTGATAGTGCTTCTTTACTGGTCTCTTATTCGAGTAGGGAGGTCCCTAGGGGCTGCTGATTGTTTGGAACACCTAATATGCGGAATTTATGGCTACTCTTGGCCGGTGGGGAGTTGATATCATGGAAGAAAGTGTCGATTAGGGTCCTGTTTGTCCGTGGCATGGAGCTGAACTTCGATGTCCATGAAAATGTTGAGACAGGCTTTCCCAAGGGCAGAGTCGATCTGGTAAGGTGTGTTACCATATCCGGGAATATTCGGATTCTCCGCGTAGGTGAAAGTATTCGTCGTCTAGATCCGACACTTCTCTAAAGGCTACCCGTTTAACACGGTCGGCTACGTCCTAGAGGGGTTTCTTGGATATGTGGGTAGTCCTATAGTCATATAACGAAGCAGGCGACATGGACTTTCTCCATCGACATGAACAGGCTGCAGAATTTTCATTTGAGTTGAGAGAAGACGATGTGGTGGTCTCGGCCCAACATGCGTAATATTCTTGTTGTGCCCAATGATTTGGTAAGCCCGCCATCGTGTATCTCCAAACCCACCGTGAATGGGTTCACCGTTATCCAACCATTTCCCACCGAGAATCGTACCATCGCACCAAGCCCACCCCTCCCCCCCTTTTCCCCCTTTTCCTCCCCTAGGCCTTCGGGAGAGATGTATATACCGACACAACTGTAGGGGGAACAGCTTGAGTTGCATATTTAGCAAATATTCTGGCGAAACTGCAACTCTAGCTGCTTAAAAAAGAGGAGTGGGCTGGAAAGAAGCTTAAGGAGACTGCCGGGCGGCCTATCAGACCGACGGGATCGTGGACTAGCGGGTTAGTCTTTGTTTCTCGGTGGAGCGCACCATGTCAAATCCCTGGGGTGACTCAGACAGAAGCTGAAAGGAACTTGCTGTCTTGTCTTTACCTCCTGATGGGGTGCATCGGTTAGCTTGAGGCTGTGCAGATGTATGAGTTGTGTGACCACCGGAACCTATCACCCTATGTGCTCCTCGAACCGATCCTTTCATACTATTTATTTACTTCAATGGCGACCTCTTTGTATAGAAATATCTGCTATTTTAGCAGAAAACTAAGATTTAATGGGCGATATGAAATCCTGCTGATAACCGGAACAAAGCTCGCACGGTTATTAAGTCGTAGCTTCGTACCTCCCTAGTAGAACGACAAACAAGGGAAGATTCCTGGGTAACGTTATGTAGCCAACAATATAACACCTATAATCGGCGATGTGAGATATATAGCTGCTGACATGAGCCTTCTCCTGGCAGCATTTCTCTAGGTGTCGGCCTAAGATGTAAGATTTATTAGGTAGGTGGAACAATTAAATAAGAATATCGACCTGGAACGTATACCAACATTCCATTAACCTAATGGCTATACCAATAATGTGAGGTGCATAGCGACGATGTGAGATATCCTGACAATATAAGATGTGAATCGACGAAGTGAGAAGTTAAGGTTCTTGTTGTAGGAAGGCGCCTTATTGTCTAGGTACGTCCCCGAAATTAACGAACTATTGTTAATTAAAGGGCAGCCCATACCACCAGTGTTCCGCCTCCTACTGCTTGTTTCTGCAGCTGTCACCGCTACTGCTCTTCAGCTGCTAACATATTATCTTATCAACCACTTGGTCTATTTCATCCAATACTCACGGATATATACGATTAGACATTTCAATTCGTCCTTAGCCATTATCCATGTCTCCTCCGCATTGTCTTGTGACTCATTTTGCTAAGTCTCAGTGGAGAAACTTGCAAGAGGCGGGTCTGACGGGCTAATTACCTGCATGCTCCGGACAACTTTCAGTTACCCAAGAACCTCGTTTGATCCTATGACAGTCCTGCTACAGGCTTCCCGCTTAGAGGTATATTTCGGCGATGTGGATCTTGTAATTATCCTAATCTTTCCCTGACTCCGGAGCTGTGTTATATTATTGTGACCAATGTGCTTCAAAGCCTCGGCGTTAACTTTGATATTACAGTTGCCTATACTCTCTCAAAACCTCCACCATATAAGATCTATAAGTGGCGTAAATCTTGTAAGTAGCTACCCTAAAAATTTCCCGACCCTGCAACTGCACTCTGTCCTTGTTACTGGAACGTCCTTTAAAGCCTCAGCGTCAACTTTGAGATTACAGCTGCCTAAACTATGAGATCTAATAGTGTCCCGCCAATTGTGTGGGGCCTCACATTTTTCGGCACTCAGGATCTGACATATACTCTCTCAATGTCTGGACGATATACCTTCGAGAAAAGGGATCTACCATCAGAGGTCGACAATGTAACCACATCGGTATCAAAACTCCTCCTTTAAAACTCCTCCTTTCATCCGCAATATCGACTCCTTCGCGCGCATCACTCGGCATCGCAGTCTCTTTCGCAGAAACCCTCCTCAGCATCCCAGGGTCAACCCGTGCAGCATTCTGGGAATCAATCCGTACAGGGATATTTTAGCGACACGTCTACGGAGGAATTCGGGCCCTCAGAATGCAAACAGACCTATTCCTATCAATAAACCTTTCCTGTCACACATGACCTCTTCTCCTGTCATCCCTTGGTGCTTGCTGCCCCTTCTGGTCTTCTTGCTCCGTCATGCTTGGCACCCGCTGAAGAGAAGGCCCATGACCTTGCTGGCCATAGCGATCTTGATGCTTGGTCTCATTATTGGCCTTGTGGCTGTATGAGTCTCACATTTGGAGGGACATCAATTGAACGATACAAGCTCCAACGACACCTCTGCCAGTATCACCGGCGCTACCGGTTCTGCTGGTCCAACCAGTTTCATGACCCAACCCTTTCCTCTCACCACATCTACCAGCGGTGGTTCAGGAGCAAACCGAGTTCAATGGGACCTTATCCACCTCCCTCACTGGCCTCTCAACAATCCTCCTGTCACCAGCAACAACTCCTCTCTTTTAGAAGCTAAGAGAACACCAGCCTCTTCCAACAGTAAACCTCTACCGACGCTACTTCCACCCCAACAACTCAATTTACCTTCACATTCGGTTCGCAGAACTCCGTGCCTTCCACTGTGAAGAAGTACTGGGTGTACGAGTTCTGCGAGTACGAGCACATTCTCGGACATCGGCCTCAGCTCAGATCTAGATTATGCTTTTTATTTGGTATACTTTGGGAGTTGCCCAATCTGCCGATACGGGGCCAAGAACCCAACGTAACGAGAGGAAAATACCGAGGAGAAGGAGCTCACCTGGGAGAGGCCAAACCATCATCTGATGGGAGCTGAAGACGTTGGTATCTCGGCTTTTATCGACCAGGAGACCATGCAAATGGGGCGCATCCGATAATTCCTCTTGGACCCAGGAGAAGCGTTGCTGCCTTTACCCCGGGAATCTACTCTGCCAAAGGCTAATGATGGTAGTATTTGTAAAAACGCCTCTCAAATCTATGTGCGTTAAGGAAAAGCATGGATCGGAACAGGCCCGGCGGATCAGTCTGATAGCTACTTGTATGCGTTTGCCATATGCACGGCTCAGGCACCCCTCCAGCCAACCATATCAGGGTCCACTGGGCTACTACGTCCCGACGATATCCAAAATAAGTCGCATCACCATCCTTACGCACGAGCCGCCGAATTCCCTGCGATTCTCAGGACATTTCGGAGCTTGGAAAAGCACATGGACTTCCTACCAAGCCCATTTCGGAGCAGTTCGGCGGTCACCAGATGGCATAACCTCCGCAGATTCACCGCTGCGTCTCGCAGCCTCTGATGCAGCAGCAGTTTGGCTACGGCTATCCGCAGAATCAAGGAGCCACAGAGTTCAATCCCCTAGCTAGCAGTGGTCTTATGATTTTCCCCGCGGCAGCCCTTTCCACTCCAGACGGGGATAAAGCTTGAAGGAAGTCACGAGCAGCAGAATGGATTAGTTGGACGTCTGGACTCTGGGGCTGGACTTCTAAGCATCATGAGGATGGAAGATATAGAATAATTCACACTTTAGAATACGTGAAGTGATTAACCTCCGATTTGAAGGGATCAGTTCGGGTGGCAGGGGTTCGGTGTGAAGTTAATGCGGAGGCTAAGCGGGCCGGGCCGTACCTAGCAGTGGAGCAAAGGAAGAGTCGCGTCTGGGCTCGTGCCTCGACGTATTTATTGATCCGGAAGGTCTCCAAATGTTTATCTTGAAATTCTGGAATATAGGGTTTTAGAGCATCGAGTTACCAAGCCTTGCTCTTGATAGCCACACTCTCACCACGCCTCGTTTGAACATAATTCTCCTCGTACAGTAGCTTACTACGGCCCAACCCTAATCCTAACACGGTACAGTGTCCCGGACTTGTGCTCCCTATCCAGATCTGTGGGAGCGTCCACACCCGCTGATCCTCGTTTATCTCCAACTTTTCGTTGTACTCCACTGTCCGATATCTTCCGCCCTAGTTTCTACTCAGCAGCTTCTTGCTCCTCTCTAACCTCTCGGAACACTCTTAGTTGAGAACCTCCCCCTTGGTGATCCGCTCTTTTGGATCGTACCTGAACGTCTGATACAGCAGATCGGAGGTGGCATTGACCACCTCGTCAGATAAGCGATATATCTCCCATCTATCGCGACCATGTCTCCCCCATTCTCGCTCTCCCGGTCTTTAGCACTCGGTGCGGTTCCGCGGGTGGAGTAACCGGGCTTTCATCACCGTCTCTCAGAAAGACTATCTTCGTCTGTAAGGCATGTGGATTGAGTGTCTGACGGGGAAGCTGCAGCTTTTGGCACGGGATGGTTGCCTTTCACTCCCGCTCGATATTGCCCGAAGCCCATGTTCGGATCTTAGAGATTCGTTATTGTCGGATCTGAGAAATTTGAGGCCCCACACTATGGCGGGACACTATTAGGTCTCATAGTTATCTGCAGTAATTAGGATCTGACTCGTCTTTACTTACGTTCGTTTCAACTGCGTCCTCCGGTCAGTCGCTGAAGTACGTCATCTGTGTGAAGCGATTTTCGGCGCCGAGTAAATGCTCTAAGAAATCTGACAACACAGTGCAACCGAGGGATTCTTCTCTTGTTTTAATCAATTCTTCTGTTGAAATCGAAACTGATGCCAGAGCCTGTTGGTGCTACGGGGCCTGCGCTAAGCTTCCCGCACGTATTCTTTCCTGCGTACAAACTTCTCGGATCTAGCATCAATATCCACAAAATGTTTTCCGAACGACTCAAAGGTTCCGATAAGGGTCCCAATAAAACCTCGAGGTTTCGGACAGCTTGGAACAGATTTTTCATCCAATGGTGTACTGCCTCCGGCCACCGTAGAAATTGCACATGCCAACGGCCAAACGTTGCTTGTTGCGCCGGCAGCTCCTTTTGCCTCTTGGAAAAGTACCTCTGGCGCTGAATACCTTAGAGGCATAATAATTTGGGGTATTGAGGCAGTGTATAAGCGCACCCAAAGTCGATGACGGCTATCATATTGGTAACATACTGCGCCAATCCTCCGAGGTTCGTAGGTGCTACGAGGCGTTCGGGAGCCCTCTTGGGCGTTAAACCCGAAACAGTACGTATTCTGACAGGCTCTAGCGGGTCCAAAAGATCCATGAGTTCTGCTTCGCCTATCTGCCGTGAATATGAAATTGCATCAACATATTTGTCAGCCGGAAGTCTAAAGCTAATGCTAGACGTCTAGTGAGAACTGAGTTATATTAGAGACACTAGGCGGCATGGTGAAACCCTTGCTGTAAGGAATCCAGGGCTTTGGTCATCTGGAGGTCCAGGTCTGATGCTGACCTTCCACGGTACTCAATGTTTCCAAATAGTCGAAGAGGCTCGGCCCGAGGAGAGGCAAGAAAAAGCATACATGATGCCCATTTGGCCCTGCAACCGAAAAGACTTCCAGGGGAAATATGAAATTGATATGGAGTTCTTCCATACTCGTGTCCTTTAAGATCCTCATGGCCATGGGTTCAGAACATTCATCCTCGGACCCGAGGATCGCAGGATCTTCACTGCTCGCCAACGTTGGGTGCGCTAATTGAAGCAGAGCCATACGGCGGAAATGTGTTCATAACTAAGTTAATGGACGACTTTGAAGGATTCATTGAGCATGTCTCCGATTATAACAGGATGAGAGCACATTATCTGCTTTAATGCCATCCGGGGGCTAGTTCGTTTGCTTTGATCTTATGTTCCTCGTAACTGGGCTATATATCCGTGGTAGGGCTAACCCGTACTTTGGAGTATCGCTGCCGTAGGAGGTTGCTGGTGGCTGGATTGAAGAAGAATTCTCTCATTCCTCGATCTCCGCGTCTAGGTCTTTCAACGTAATGTATTTTAGAGAATTGCTATTTTCATAATTGACTGGAAGTGGGAATAGCATATGATGCCCAATACGAGCATTAGGTAGAAGCCAAATGAGCCGTGCGCAGATAACAAATCCAAGCGAGAGTCAAGGAAAGGCCACCAGTCATCAAGCATCTACCTATTTTGCATAATTTTTCTGCACCGCAGACCCTCTTCACGTAATTACGGATGCCTCCCGTATTCAGCGCCAGCATATGGGTCATTGGTACCAATCGTACAAGACACAAAGTTTACCAGGCTTTGATGCTCAGAATTTAACGTGTGTTCGACAGCATCATAGCATGGATGACCAAGAGTGCGCTTACTGTCAGCACGTTTCTGGGACCCACCAACAGTATTCGCGATAAGCGAAAGCCAGTTAGGTCACATTGTATCCTTTTCCGAGTGTGAGGCATCATATCGAGTATTTTGTATCATAGCACATGGTCCGCAACATAATCCTCTCATTGTTTCTTCCCAGGAAAATCAAACCTCGATTTCGATCGAGCAACTTTAAAAGTATGTATCATCAGCGTCTCGCTGGTTGCTCCACAATTTCATTTAAGATCTCCTTTATTATCGGATGTATTGTGCCGAATCAAACCTTAATGGGACTATGGCGACAACATCCCGTCAGCAGATTAGAACTTTCGCATACTCCCCATATATGGAAGGTGAGTGGGTGCCTGGCGCCGAAGAGCCGGTCGTAATGAACTAATCTCCTCCCTGGCGCTTAGAAAGAAGTCGGCTCAAGGCCTATCATCGCGCGCATCGAGCCTCGATGTCCTCCTCATTGGTGTTCGTAACCGGTAATGCAAGCAATATTAAGCTGTACCGGTAACCCAGGTCCGAGCTATAGACCCTATAGTCGAACCAATAGCGCAGTTCTCGAAAAACGCTAAACACGGCGTATCTGGCAGTCTCCGTAGACTATAATGTTTGTGGATGCTGCAGGGCCAAGCCACGCCGTTTCGCTTGATCGATTGCGACCTTCTCCATGGAGCATAGACAGGTCGGTTACCCCAAAGTTCGTAGCTTTAAATTTGGTGCACGTGTAGGAAACAGTCCTCCCACTCGGGTTGTATGTAGACCCCATAGGTTGGCTTCCGTCGGAGGAAATATTTTTAGGAAGGTCGACCAGGTCTGCCGAGACGGCATCTGTCCATCGAACCGACCATCATGGACCGCCCCCTATGGGATGCGGGGGATGAGGTGTCTGTAGAATCTATATAATCTAGCTACGGTCCGTTCTGCCAGGGCGAGTATCATATGCCATATAACCGTTTCTAACTAGAGCCTCGCATTTGTGTCTCCCTGACGGCCCCCCCTAGACGCTGAAGGCTAAGTAGCCAACAACGTCTTTGCCAAGACTAGCGCTCATTACAACATGAAGATTTCGCCGTCTTTACTTTCTGCTGCCCTGGTGGCCGGCGTCCTCGGTGATCCTGTGCCTGAAGATCCTTACTCGGACTACCGCCCGGCCCCGGTGGATCCGCTACGGGCAGGTACGACAGCTAATGAGTTCCTCGAGGGCAGCTGTCGGGATGTCATCTTCATATTCGCCCGAGGCACGACACAGCCCGGAAATATCGTAAGTTCAAAACAGCAACCTTGGGTCAGTTATGCCGAGTCGCTGATATCCATATCATAGGGCGACGCACCGGGCCCGCAAACTGTCGATCTGCTCAAGGCCGTTCTCGGAGACAGTGAAGTGGCCGCCCAAGGGGTCGAGTATCCAGCCAGCCTGCTCGACAATCTCCACAGAGGAGGGTGCGACCCCGAGGACGCGAGGAGCATGGCCGCGCTGATCACACAGGCGGCCACGGAGTGCCCCGGGTCGAAGCTCGTGGTGTCTGGCTACAGCCAGGGCGCCGCGCTCGTGCATCGGTCCGTAGAGCAGTTACCGTTGTCCGTGACGGCGAGAATCTTCGCCGGAGTTACGTACGGCGATACCCAGCGGAAGCAGGACAATGGGCGCATTCCTGGCCTGGATACCAGCAAGACACTGATTATCTGCCACGACGGAGATTTGGTGTGTGAAGGCACGTTGATTGTGACGGGTGCGCATGATGACTATGAGTTGGATGCTCCCGAGGCGGTGGAGTTCATAGTCAGTAGGCTTTAAGGGGCTTGCAAGAAAGTGATGATGACGTTATGATATTTTATGAACGAGCTCTGATTACACGGTTAATTGTAGTGCTCCTTTGGGTACTAGATGGACAAAGAAAGTTAAGTGCCGAAAAGAAAATTTGGAGAGTCTGATCCAAGGTTTTCAGCGTTGGATGCTTAAGACCTCTGCCCAGGAGGCACTACGGCCGCAATGTTCGCGATTATGTCCACTTAGCGTCGTCCACTTACGTGCTCTGTATAATAACTAATGGATAATATAATATCTCTTGACAACGTTCTTCGAGATATGTATTATATTGTAAGAAGACGTCATCTCCACAATTATATCCCCCTTATTATATTAAATCGCAGGACATTACCTAATTAAGGTTGCTGAGATAGACAGGATAATGAGCGTGCATTAAGGTCAAACTAGCTGTCTATCTAGGTGGCAGAGAGGCCTATATATACACAACACTGACGAGGAGACATGTCACTGTACTTATTCGCAAGACCTTGACCCACATTTCAACAAAGGTCAGGCCGCATTTTGAAGTTATGGCTGCGCTTGCGTCGCAGCGGTAGTTAGGACTTTCGGTCAAGACGTAGCTTTGAAAAGGAAGACCTATAAAAATAATAAAAGCTCAAAAATAAGGCTTAATTTTAAATTAGACAGTTTTAAGCTCGTTTCATAATTCTTATATATATTATTAACACGGTTTGCGTTGCCGGCGCTGGTGAAACTAATTGTATTTGGTACCGGAATAAACAATACTGTATCTGGTTACAGCGCATATATTCTCGTAAGCCGTAGACCTGACCAGATATACGCATTTGACCTTCTGGCCAGGGGTATTAAATTCCATCACCTGCCTGTGCCTGAAATTGGCCTTGAGACGACCTCGGCCTCCCGAAAAGCCAGAGATGATGAGACACGGGTATTGTCGGCTAGCAGGGGCTGTGTATCGCACTCCATATACGGAAACGCTCTCTTTGATCGGATGATATATGATCCGTTGCTAGGCTATTTTGAAGAGCAGTACGCGTTGTGAAAGCGTACGCAACTTGTCAGCTAGCAGGAGGTGCGCTAGCACCCATATACGATAAGATTCCCTCTGATCGGAACATATATGTTCCGTGGCTAGACTACTTCAAAGATCAGTACGCGTTGCTAAAGTACACGCAACTAGCCAACTTAATACAACAGAACTGATATCCCCTATATCTAACAATTAAAAACCTTATTCGCTTAATTCGCATCATTTATCAATTGATCAGCTATTGCTGGAACGATATAGGCTATACATCAGTAACAATTATCTATATACTTAGCTACAATAACGACCGTACCGTCGACGTCCGCAGTTATCTACAATGGTCCTAAGGATTAGGACAAATTCAAGGACGAATTCAAGACCAGAGCCAAGGAATATGATCTATAGGACCATATTAACCTTAATCAAAACTTTTTATGGCCTGTCAAACCTACAGCGCCTATTTGTGACGGCTATGGGCTTAACCAACTATTAAACCTAAGTCGTACGGCTTATGTTGGCAGTGGTATCGTAGGAATTTGAATAATAAAACGATAATTACATTTGATAATGTGACGGCTATAGGCTTAACCAATTATTAAACCTAAGTCGTACGGTTTATGTTGGCAGTAGTATCGTGGGAATCTGAGCAATGAAGCGGTAGTTACGTTTAATAATAGCAGATGTAAATTGGATAACCAAGTGTGACGGCTATGGGCTTAACCAACTATTAAACCTAAGTCGTACGGTTTATGTTAGCAGTGGTATCGTGGGAATTTGAGTAATGAAGCGATAGTTACGTTTGGTAATAGCAGATGTAAATCTGGGTAATTAAATGTTAGTTGCAAACTGGTATTATTTAAACTATGGGAAATAATAAGCGTATATATTTTAAACGGGATTTCCATGGATCCGAAAATTTATTCGGATCTATTTGCTGTGATCCTTATAGATCCGAAAATCCATTCGGATTTATATTATATTGATCCGTTTAGATCCGTAAATCCATTCGGATTTATATTACGTGATTTAAGGTTTTATATCGGAGGTAATCTATATAACTTTTGACTGTTTGCTAATAGGCTAAACTTGTTTAGTTATAATACGATTTCCCTTTTTTTAAAATCTTTGTTTTTAAAGATTAATTTGTTTGTCGCATTTGTTTGGTAAGTAATTTTCTTTTTTATATATTAATATTTTTTTTGGTTATTTTCGTCGTTATGCCTGACCGTATCGAAAAATAAATATCTTGCAAACGTCCTTACTAAAAGGAAAAACGCGAAAATTTAACTGCTTACATTTAAGATTAAGGTTTCGAAGTTATGCCTTATTTTACGTGTTTTAAATATAAGGAAAAATGCGTTATAATAGAAAACGTAATTCGTTATAAAAACTGCGTTCTGAAAAAACGGAGTTGCAATAAGTTGGATATTCTTTTTAATTTCTTACGTAACATTAATAAGGAAGCGGAACGTGTAAAACGCGAGGAAATTTTGGCCGAGGAGCAATTGTTCCGATCGTAAAAAGAAATGAATAAGGCGATCGCCCGTTTCCAGCAATTGCGGTATTAACAAAAATCTTTTCAGTCCAAAGGTGTTAAAATGGTAAATCGTAGGCTTTAGTCTTTAAACGAACTGAAGGAGCAAAAAAAATTGGAACGCGAAACGGCTTTGCGGGCCGTATAAGTTACGTAAGTTACAGACTTTTCGGCATGTGTTATGGCCAAAGGCCTTGGCTCGATTGACAGACGGTCGGAGGTTGTGGGATATATCTCCGATGTGGGTCATGAGTTATGTGACTGGCTTAAAGGTCTTAAGGTGCTTGGCGCTTTAAGCCCCTTAAGCCAATAGGGGCCGGCTTAAAGGGCTTAACGGGCTTAAAGGTTTAAGCCGCTTAAGTACCTTAAGCCAGGACTAATATATATATACTTATTATTTCCTATAATTTAAAGTTAAATAATACCAGCTTACAATTATAACTTAATTACCCAAATTTATATTTACTATTACCAAATATAATTATTACTTTATTATTTAAATTTTTACGATATTATTATTAACATAAACCGTACAATTAGATTTAATAATTAGTTAAGCTTATAGCCGTTATACGTTATAAGCTTTTGTTTAGTAATACCGTTAAACTTTAAGCAATATTTAACATTATTAAAATGTCGACTAGCGCCGAAGTTACCGTTTTTACCTTTACCTAACAGCTACAAAAACGCGTTTAATAGTTTAAAGCTTATATCTAATAATTTATTACTTAAGTTGTTGCCCTAATTAATTCGGTATTAGCAGTCGTTACTTTAAAATTTAAAGTTAAGAAACCCGAATCTTACGATAATACAAAAAGCATTTAAGGTTTCTTAATTTAAGTTAAAGTATATTTACGATTGGAAAAGATCGAAGGTGACGCCGATAGAATCCTTGTTATAACGGGGTTTTTAAAAAGGGATGCTTTGGATTGGTTTAAGCTTACGTTACGTAATTACCTGGAAAATGTAAAAGACGATTAGGAAACGGCTACCAAAATTTTTTTCGAAAATTACGCCAATTTCGAACAAAAGCTTAAGGATAATTTCGATAACCCGGATACGGAACGAAAGGCCGTATAAAACTTCTTACAGCTTAAACAAAAGGGACCAGCTTTTAAATATGCCGTCGAGTTCAAAAACTTTATATCTAAAGCAGGATAGGACGACGATAAAGACGATATCTTGATCGACGTCTTTTATAAGGGATTAAAGGATAATATTAAGGACGAAATTATCAAAATCGAATAACTTAACGCATTCGATAAATATATTGTTAAAGCTGTAAAAATCGATAATCGATAATTTGAACGACGACAAGAACGACGTAAATAATTCGTCTTACGGTCCAAGTTCCAAGAAGCTAATTAAGGCCGAAGGCGCTTTACGCCTTTTACCTTTTATGGAACTTAACTAGGATTTATGGAACTAAGGGTTATTTAGTCGAAAAATAAAAGATCCGTTACTTACTATAACTGCGGTAAGCCCGGATATATTACGCGAAAATGTAAAAGCTTTAAAAAAAATGTACATTGGGCTTTAATTCTTAAAAACCAGTATAAAAAGGAATTTGGCGACAAAAAAACGACTAACATAATCCGCGCCAAAAATAACGACAACCGTTTACCTAAGGTACGATAAGGAATAAAAAAAGCGAAAAAGCTAACCCAAGCAGAAGCTAAAAAAGCTAAAAAAACCAGAATTACTGGATTTACTGTTACCTAATGGCTACAGGAATACGAGGGATGGAAAAAGCTGAGCGACGATAAGCCACCTACCCGTGCACAGCAGAAACGGCAACAGAAAAACAACCAGTTAATGCTTAACGTATAGCTAAAGGAATACCGAAGATGGAACGAAAATTTATGCCTAGGAAAACCCGATCGGTACGGAAAGCTTTACGCGGTCAGCTGTCGACGACCGCAGTGTAAAATATACGAAAACGAAAAAAAATATATCGTACGACGAATTATACGCATATAACGATAAGGTTCCGATTTTAAAAATCGAACTGGCAGCGATCCTAGGGATCAAAAATGGTATTGCCATATACGAAAAGCCGTAATAATAGAAAAGATCGACGAGCTGGCAGCTACCAGGAGCTGGCCAGAAGGAAAATATTGCCCTATATATAAACCCTAGTATTATTACGAATAGTACGATTACCAAACGCAGGAAAAATTAATCTAAAAAATAATGGAAAAATACTACCAGAAAATGATTACCGATTTATAAATTTAGCTAGCCTTTACGGAGGACCTAGAAAAGCGATTAATTATATAGGAGGAAATTCGCTTTTTTTCGAGCTGGAGGACCTTAAAACTAGAATATATCACCAAAGAAACGTTCCAGAATTAAGTGGAATACTTGATAATAACGTTACGCCGACAAGAGCAACAGTTAAAATAAATCCAAGATAAGAACAAAAGATTTGGAAAAAGAATTTAACAATTCGAAAATAACCCAAAAGACCTAAGCTACTTATAATAGGGCCTTAAGTTGGCAGAAACAAAGATAAACAGCAATATCTTAAAAGGGTTTTAAATGCGATACGAATAGTACGAAAGAAATTTATAACGGTATAAATAAAAATTAAAAACAAACGATATACCGTATATATGGACTGCGGCGTAATAAAAGGTAATTATATCGCTCTAAAAGTAGTTAATAAGCTACAGTTACTATAAAAGGATAAAGAATATCTTTACGAGGTCGAAAACGCCGAAGGTCAAACTTTTAACTACGACGATAAATAAGTTCGGTACGAAATTAATTACCTTAAGACCTTTATCGAAAGAAGAAAATAAATTATTAATTTCGACGTTATCGCTATCGAGGATTTCGATTTGATTTTAGGTTTGCTATGGTTAAAATAATATAACCCGGCTATTAACTGAAAAACGCGCGAAATAAATTATGATTTATTTTTTAACGATAAACTAAATAATAAAAGATTTCAACATTCGATCGATAAGGTAAACGAATGCAGGTATAAGAAAACGGCAAAAACTTTACCACCTAAAAACATAAAACATATTAAAGGAAAAGGGCATAATCGAAAAATATAACGTATTATTGCTAACCTTAAAGCAAAATTTAAGCAGATAAATAATAATTTAAAACGACCGCCCGAAAAGTTACCAAAATAAATAGTTAAGGTATTTTTACAGTATTACAAATATAACAAGCTATTTAGTAAAAAACTTGATACTAAATTACCAGAATACAGCAAATAAAATTACGAAATAATCTTTAAAAATGGCAAAAATGCCGCCTTTTATCCGATATATAACCTGAACCATGCAGAATTATACGCACTCCGCGATTATTTCGAAGATAAGCTTCGAAAAGGATGGATTCGACGTTCCAAGTTATTAACTGGATACCTTATGTTTTTCGTACCGAAGAAAAGGAGAAAGCTTCGACTAATAATAGATTATTAACAACTTAACGACATTACCGTTAAGGACAGAACGCCGTTATTACTAATTACTGAAATAAAAAATCGTTTATACGAAGCAAAATAATTTACAATTATCGATTTTCGAAATAATTACAACATAATTCGGATTAAGAAAAAGTACGAATAAAAAACAGCTTTCAAAACAAAATATAGCTTATACGAATACCTAGTTATTCTTATAGAATTAACTAACGCATTAATAATCTTTTAACGAATAATAAACTATATATTAAAAGAATACCTGGATATTTTTGTTATCTGCTACCTCGATAACATTCTTATTTATTTAGAAACGGAAAAAAAGCACGAAAAATATATCCATTAAGTTTTACAAGCGTTATAAAACGCCAAACTTTTGGTTAATACCAAAAAAAGCTATTTTTATTAGCAAAAAATCGAATTCCTAAAATATATTATTACGCTAGGATAAATTCGCATAAACTTTAAAAAGCTATCAGTAGTTAAGGATTAAATATAACCTACTAACGTTAAAAAAATACAAGCATTCCTTGGATTCGTTAATTATTACCGACGATTTATACGTAATTTCAGCAAAATGGCTATATTATTAACGGAACTTACCAAAAAAAACAAATTATTTAAATAAACTTTAAAAAAAGAAATAACTTTCCAGCAAATTAAAAACGCCTTTACCAGTAAACCAATACTAATTATATACGACCCAAAGCAACCAGTTAAGTTAAAAACCAATATTTCGGATTACGCCTTAAAAGTTATAATTAAATATCGAAACGATTAAGGAAAATTTTACCTTATTACGTTTTATTTCTATAAGTTATACGGAGCAAAATTGAATTATCCCATCTATAATAAGGAGTTCCTAACTATCGTTAACGCCTTTAAGGATTTTAGACATTATTTCAAAGGCAATATGTATTAAATCAAGGTATATACGGATTATAAAAATATTATTTATTTTTTTACGATGCAAAAACTTATCGGAAAACAGTTATACTACGTAAAAAGCCTTTCTAAATTCGATTACGTTATTATTTATCAAAAAGGATTAAAAAATGGCAAAGCAAACGTACTTAACAAACGACCTAACCTAAAAGAACCTAAGGTTAAAGTACAGCAAACAATTTTCGATATTATACCCGAAAAATACCTAAAACAGCAACGAATTATTGCAATACGAGCGATACTAACTGATATATATTAACGTATTTAATAATATAATACTAATTAACTAACAAAATATTATATAAATAAAATATAAGTACCTAAAAACGTATAAAAGGACCTAATACAAAACGTATACGAATACCTTATACATAGACACCTAGGGATTTATAAAACCCTAAAACGCTTATAACGGACATATTACTTTTTTAAAAAGAAAACTACAGTATAAAGGGTTATACGGTAATGCGATATTTGCGCCAAAGTAAAAGCACGACGATATAAGCCCTACGGAAAGTTATAACCTTTACCAGTCGCCGAGCGACCATAGGATTCGATTATATTCGACTTTATTATTAAGCTTCCTTTATCAGAAGATTTAATTACAGAAGTATATTACGATAGCATTTTCGTAATCGTTGATTAATTTACGAAATTTTCTTATTTCTTACTTTATAATAAAAATACCGATACAAAGCAACTTATATATATTTTCCTTAAATATATTTTAGGTATTTACGGACTTTTAACGGAAATTATTTTAAATAAAAGTACTACTTTTATATTAAAATTCTGGTAAAATTTAATGGTTTAACTTAGATTAAATTACAAATTATTTAGCGCATTTAAACCCTAAACAAAGGGATAAATAAAAAGAATTAACTAAACGTTAAAAACGTATTTACGATATTATATTAATTACGAACAAAATAACTGGATTAAAAAGTTACCAATTATACAGCTAGCTTATAATATTAACTATTACGAAAACATTAAAACGACGCCAGTAACTGCTAATTTTAGATTTATACTTAAGATTTACCGAAGTTTATATAAGGATGGATTAATTAACGTTAAAGCAATTTTGACGTTAAAATAACTAAAATAACTATACGCAGAAATAAAATTAAAGCTTGAATTCGTACGTAACTAAATAAGCAAATACTATAACTAAAACAGGTTAAAAGAACTAACCTTTTCGAAAGGGGAAATGGTTTACCTAGTTACCAAAAACATTTAAACTAAGAAGCCAAACAAAAAATTCGATTTTAAATATATCGGCCTATACAAAATCGCCAAGAAAATCTTAGAAAATAACTATGAATTAGAGCTATTACCGAAAGTTAAGCTTTATCCAGTTTTTCATATTTCCTTATTAAAGTTAGCAGCAAATATAATCCAAGTTAGTACGGGATAAGACAAAAAAATTATAAAGGATATACCAGTTTACGAAGCAGAAAAAATATTAGATATACGTAAAGAAAAAGGACTTACCCAGTACTTAGTTAAGTAAAAAGATTACCCAAATTCCGAAAACACCTGGAAACCCGTAAAAAACTTTACGAACGCCTAACGCCTTTTGAAGAATTTTCACTAGCAACGCCGGAAGCGCCAGAATTAAGAATACTCCAGTTTAAGTTATTAAAAAGAGGCCAGTCGGCGGGCAAGGAAGTTTGTATAGACGTAATTTCGGCTTCCAGCTGCTGTTGTTCTCGTTCCAAACGTTCGAACTCCTTTATCGCCTCCGTACCCTAAATACCCCGACGTAGCATTTCGACCCCGCGGCGACGCAAGACTTTGCGCAGTTTTTAAAGGCGATCGATTTTATTAGCGGCGGAACGAAAGGTTTTTCGCGCCTGTTCTTTTTCCTGTTCCAGTCGCTTTTTTTTATTTAAAAGCCGTTGGTATTCAAAAACGGAAGGGCTAAATAAATCGCAAAAATTACTATATTTAACGCAATAAAAACATTTTCCAAAATTAGGATGCGCCTTGTAAACCTTTGATTTGGATTTGCAACGGGAATAGGAAACATTGGAAGATATATCAAAACCAAAAGAATTAATTCGTTTTAACAAAATCAAAACGTTGTTACGTTTGCGAAATCTTTGTTTTTCGATACGACTTAATATAACGGTTAAATAACAAAAAATAATATAAAAAAAAGGAAGTTACTTACCAAACGAATACGACAAACAAATTAATCTTTAAGGGCAAAGATTTTAAAAGGGGGGAGATCGTATTATGGCCAAAGGCCTTGGCTCGATTGATAGACGGTCGGAGGTTATGGGATATATTTCCGATGTGGGTTATAAGTTATGTAACTGGTTCAAAAGTTTTAAAGTACTTAACGCTTTAAGCCCTTTAAGCTAGTAGAGGCCGGCTTAAAGGGCTTAACGGGCTTAAAGGTTTAAACCGCTTAAATATCTTAAGCGAGGATTAATATATATATATTTATTATTTCCTATAATTTAAAGCTAGATAATACCAGCTTGCAATTATAACTTAGTTACCTAGATCTATATCTGCTATTACCAAATGTAACTATTACTTTATTACTTAGATTCCCACGATACCATTGCTAACATAAACCGTACGACTAGGTTTAATAGTTGGTTAAGCCCATAGCCGTTACAGAATGGCCTGGGGTTGAAAATACTGATTGGCCGTTATTGGGCGACGCGGACTGAAGTACTTTCAACCCTGGCGCTTCCGGTGTTGCTGGTGAAAGCTTTTTAGGAGGCGCTAGGCGCTTGTAAGGTTTTTCGCGAGTTTCCAGCTATTTTCGGAATTTGGGTAGTTTTTTTATTTGATTAGGTATTAAGTAAATCTTTTTTTTTACGTATATCCAGTATTTTTTTTGCTTCGTAAATTGGTACATTTTTTAAAATTTCCTTATCTTGATTCTGTTTTGTATTAACTTTAAGTATATTTGCTGCTAATTTTAATAATGAAATATAAAAAATTAGATATAATTTAACCTGCGGCGGTAGTTCCAATTTATAGTTATTTTCTGAAATTTTCTTAGCCATCTTGTATGGGCCGATATATTTGAAATCAAGTTTTTTGTTTGGCTTTTTGGTTTGGATATTTTTAGTAGTTAAGTAAACCATTTCCCCTTTCGAAAAGGTTAATCCTTTTATTTTTTTGGTTATAGTATTTGCTTATTTAATTACGTACGAAATTAAGTTTTAATTTTATTTTTACTTGCAATTATTTTAATTATTTTAAGGTAAAAATTATTTTAACGTTAGCTGGTTTATCTTTATATGAATTTCGGTAAACTTTAGGTATAAAACCAAAATTGGTAATTGCTGGCATCGTTTTAATGCTTTCGTAATAGCTAATATTATAAGTTAACTATGTAACTGGTAATTTTTAACCCAATTATTTTGTTCGTAATTAATATAGTATCGTAGATACGCTTTTAACGTTTAGTTAGTTTTTTTTATTTGTCCGTTTGTTTAAGGTTTAAATACGTTAGATAATTTATAATTTAATTTAAGTTAAGTTATTAGTTTTTGCCAGAATTTCGAAATAAAGGTAATACTTTTAACCGAAATAATTTCCGTTAAAAGTTCGTAAATATTTAAAATATGTTTAAAGAAAATATATACGAATTACTTTATATCGGTATCCTTATTATAGAGTAGGAAATATAAGAATTTCGTAAATCGATTAACGATTACGAAAATGCTGTTATAATATATTTTTATAGCTGGATTTTTTAATAAAGGAAGTTTAGTAATAAAGTTAAATATAATCGAATTTTATAGTCGTTTAGCAACTGGTAAAGGTTATAATTTTCCGTAAGGCTTATATCGTTATGCCTTTATTTTAGCGTAAATATCGTATTATCGTAATACTTTTTATATTTGTAACGAACCTATTATATATCCACCCGGAGGTATAAGCAGTATCCGAGATGGGGTCTTAATTTGCAGGTAACAATAATGCGAGGAATGATTTTGGAGTTTGTTCGTTAAAGAGGTTTACGGATTCTTCCCTTAATTAAAAAACGGTACCTTTAACTGAAGGCTTAGATTGATAGCTAAGGAGCGAAAAATTAAGTAGGTGCCATATATATAAAAGTTTGGTTCATTATATATCCATTTTTCCATAATAAGTGTATCGTAGATTTATGTAATCTAAATAATCTACCCAGATCATTTAGATCTACTAGATTAATATCAGGAGCCAAGCCATTTTAGGTCCGAGATTTAGCCGCATCCGCGTTAACCTCCAAGAACTTAGCTTTTTTCAGACAAAAACCCCTGTTCTTGTAATACCATTTCCTTTTTCCAAGGATTTTTGTCCCAAAGATAAGAACCGTCAGCAGCCCCTTTAGTAATTAAAAAAAATTTAAAGACTTTTTAATTGATTTTATTATAATAAAACGTATTCAAAAAGAAAAAAAAAAACCTCGTTTAAATCAGCGTAAAGCTTACGACAGCTGCGCAAATTACATCGAAAAATTTAGTTCCAAAATTATTTTTTGTTCTAACTGCGTTCGTTTTAAAAAGTTTAAGTGTTTGTTTTTAGTCGACGTCTTGAGTTGCAGTTATTGCACCCGTCGTTAGCGTTCGGCTTGTAACGTCCTGGACATAAACTTTTTAATAAAGATAAGGAAGAAGCAGGACCGTTTACAAAAGGAGCAACGGGAAATAAAGGACGCCCTAATGGCCTATTAAGAATCTGCTAAGGAGAAAATAAAGGAGCTTGTTAATCAGTTAAAACACTTGCGCTTTTAACAGGACGTTCTAAAAAAAAAAGCTTTTGCCATATTAAAGGAAGATTGTAAGTTAAATTAATTGGAAAAGTAAAAGAAACTAAAAAAGGAATAACGTCGTATAGAAAAAAAGCAAGCGCGGCTTACTTTTAAGATTAACGCCAACACGGAGGTATCTACTTTTTTCAACTGGAGCGCCGAAGGTTTGGATCTGGGGATCGGGCCGTTGTCGCCTGCAACCTTGGCCGCGTTAGAGACGGTCGGTTAAGATTCTGGCGGTAAAACGTCCCAACCAAATCCTTCGCATTCGTTAGGTGTTTGAGGGGTTTCTAAATGTTATCTTTAAGTAGGTAACCCTTCCATTTAACTAGGTACTGGATCTCGTCGTTAACCATTTTTAAGTCCAATATTCTTTCGATTTCGTACTCGTCGGTATTTCCTTCGACTTTTAAATTTGTTTCCATTAAGGCGTTACTGGATGCTAGTTTTAGTAGGGAAATATAGAAAATAGGATATATCTTTATTATTTTGAGTAGTAATAATCGATAATTAGTTTTGGAAATAACTTCGTTAATTTTAAACGGACCGAATTTCTTAAAATCTCATTTATTATTAGGTTTCTTGGTTTTAATTTGTAAAATATTTAAGGTCGCGTTTTGTTTTTGGCGTAACAGGTAAACCTTATTTCTTTTTGATAAAATTAATCCCTTAATTTTTCTTTTATTATAATATTAAACCATCCGTTATTAAAAAAACTGCAATTCAGTTTTAAGGCGAGTTTGGATAGTTTTGATTTCAATTGCCATTATTTCTGCTTTAGGGGTTATTAAGGTAATTTTCGGAGCTTTATTAAATGGTTGCTTTAATCGTTAAATTTCTGCGTTTTGTTTATATACAGTTATATAGGGTAAAATGCCCATATCCTCGTTAACGGATATATTATAAGCTACTTATGCCAATAAAAATAATTTTACCTAATTATCTTGCTAATAATTAACATAACTTCTTAAGTACTGCTCCAGGATTTAGTTTAATCGTTTTATTTGTCCATCGGTTTAGGGGTGATACGCCGTAGAAAATTTGAATTTAGCGCTAATTTATTTAAAGAAATTGGTGCCAAATTTGGAAGTAAACAGCTTGTTTCTGTTTGAAATAATTTTTTTTAGGATTCCATATTTGTCGAAATAGTATCTTACGAACGCGTAGGCCAACTATTTTGCTATCGTATTTCCTTTAAAGGGTAGAAAGTATCTATACTTGGTAAGTCTGTCGACGACTACCCATATTCCGTCATACCGGATTCCGGTAACGGGGTCCTTGGACCGGGGTAAGCCGGTAATAAAGTCCCAAGCTATAATGTTCCATGCTTTATCTGGAATTTCTGTAGGTTGCAGCAGTCCGTATAGTTTATAGCGGGCTGCTTTGGCCTTATTGCAAACGTTGCAGTTTTTAACTACTTGTTCGACGGTTTTTCTAAATTCTAGGAAATCGTACTTTTCTTGGAATCGCTTAATCGTTTTGAAAATCCCTTGATATCCATATAACGGATCTTCGTAAAAGTTTTTGATAAACTGCTTTTATTGTTTTCATAAAACGTAAACTTTTCCGTAGTATAGCAGCTAATCCTTAGATTATCCTTTTAACTGTTTAACTTCCTTCTGCTTATTAAAATTATAGGAATTTTTAAACTGAAATAAAAATTCGGAGGTAAGTTTTTTTAATATTTTACATAACTGTAAGGTACCTTCCTTTGTAAGTTGTAATATTTGTATACGTCGTTTAGGAATCTTAATATCGTAATCTTTTTTTCGGCTTAGGATATCCGCCTAGATATTTTTTTTGCCGTTAATATGGTAAATTTTAAAATTAAACTTGGATAAAAAAATTATCCAGTTTTTATATCGCTTATTAAGGTTCTAAATCGTTATAAAGTAAGTAAAATTTTTGTAGTTAAAGTAAATATTAAAAAGTTTCTTAGTTTTATTAAAATAAAATTTCTATTTTTTAAATGCCATAATAATTGCCAACAATTTTTTGTTATAAATAAGGTATCTTAACTTTGCATCTTTTAATGCTTTAAAATAATAGGCCATTAAGTGCCATTTTCCGTCGTTTTCCTGTTGTTTTAAAACGGTTCCTAAGGCTTTATTTAAAGCGTTAGTTTTTAGTTACTTTTTTTTATTGTGGTTGGGTAATTTTATAACGGAAGCGTTAGTAATTTAGTCCTTAAATGTTTGCATTGCTTCCTTAATTTGTTTTAAGAATTTAAATTTTCTTTTAATGTACTTTTTGGTGGTAAAGTTCGTTAAGGGTTTGGCGATTTTTCCGAAATCTTTGATTAAACTGCGTACGTAACCTGTAAATCCTAAAAATTGACGGACGTCGGTAACGGTTGTTTTATCGGGAATCGGCCAATTTTTAACTGCCTTTATCTTAAAGTTTTGGATTTAAATTTACCCTGGGGTAATAGTAAAGCTTAAAAAATTTAGCTTTTAAGTATGCTATACGTTTTTTTCGGCATTAATTAACAGGTTTGCCTTTTCGAATATTTCCAGTACTTGGGCGACATATTTTTTATGCTTTTCTAAGGTTTTAAAATAAATAAGAATACCGTCCAAGTAAACGAACATAAACTTATCGAGGAACTTCTGTAAGATAATTATCAATATGTGTTGGAAATTAACGGGGGCATTAATAAATCCTTGGGGCATTACCTTGTATTCGTAAAATCCATAGATCGTTTTAAAAGCGGTTTTCCATTTTTTACCTATAGCCATTCGGACCAAATAATAGCTATCGGATAAGTTCAACGCCGTAAACTATTTGGCTTTGTTAATGTTTTCCTTCATAATGTTTATAAAAGTAAAAGGGTATCTATTTTTAATAATAATATCGTTTAATTATCGGTAATCGTAAACTTTTCGATACATAAGGTTTCTATCCTTATTAACTCGGATCTTTCTATCCTTTATTTTTGGTACCATCATAACGGAGTATCCTACGGAAAATTTAAATTCCTAAATATATCCGCGTTTAAGGTTTCGTTATAAACTTTTTTATAAGGCTTTAGCCTTTTCCGGATTTATGTAATAAATTTGGTAAAGTTTTGGATGGTATTTTTTTTTAATAGGAATCCTATAATCCCATTAATTATGGTCGGGTAACTTTTTTCGTATTCGTTCTTTAAACAGTTTTTTGAATTTTCGGTACTTAGGGGGTACCTTAGCAGTTAGATTTATTACCCTAATTTTTCGAATCAAATAACAAATTTCTCGGAACTTTTCCTTTAAAAAAATTGTAAAACAGTCCTAAGAAAGCTTTTGGGTTTTCCAGTCGATATAAGGGTTGCTGGAACGGAACTACGGCATTCCAAGGATGATGTCGTATCTTAAAATGTCGGCGATATCTAAAATAACTTTTTTAAATATCCTTAAATTTGCACTGGAAGCTTTTTTGTTTCCTTAAAAACTCGTCCATTTTCATACTTGGATAAGCTTCCGTCGACAGTAAATAGCTTATACGACTTCAACTTGTATTTTTAAAAGATCCGATACTTTTCTGTAACTGATGGTAAAATAAAGTTTCTTTTTGCTCCTAAGTCGATTATAACTTTAAATATCTTATTTCTATATTGGAGAGGAATTTTAATTTGATTACGTTATTTTATTTTTGCCTTATATAAGGTCTTGTAAGTTAAGGCTTTTCGATGCCTTAATTTCGAGGGCCTGCGTAATTTTTTGATTTGTTGGTCTTGTTGGTTAAGAGGCGTCTCCATTTTCGGGCCTTTTTAACTGCATGTTTGGAGCATTTGTCGTCTATGCAAGTGAACCATTTTCTTTTGCCGATCCGGCAAACTGATTTTAAAACCCTTATTTCTGATGTTTGGAAGGGTTCTGGTTTTGGGGGTAAAATCTTTAAAGAACCAGTTCCTATATCCAAAATTTCATGCATTATGCATAATATAGGGGCGTAGCATAAATATTCCTGGGTAATAGCCTTTCGACTTTAAGCCGATTCGGGGTGTAAGTAACAAAATCGGAGGTATTCCGGCTACCTAGAAGTTTTAATACATCTGCATTTATCGTCCGGTTTAGTAAGTATCTCCTTATTTTATCTAGGCCAATAGTTATTATCTTTTTTGGCGCGGAAGTAGGTTAAACAATTATCGTCGTGACATACAGAAAAATAGAGGAAGTCGTGGTTATAAGCTGGTTTTTTATCTTTAAGAACCTTACTGGGCTTTAGGGATATCGGGTTGTATATTACCGTATTAGGGCGTAACTAGTTATGTTCATTATGCATTTTGTATTGCTGCTTATCCAAATAACAAGTACACTTTAACTTTATAGCTATTCTGGAGGTTTTTTGTCCGGAATAATATTTACAGGCTTTGATTATTTAATTCTAATAAGTTTAATAACGCTCGTATTCTAAGTCGCTATTCAATTCGTAATGGATAGTTGTAATAGTAAATTCTCGCTGGAAAAAGGTAAAATTAACTTTCTCCTTTTCTTTACTTTCGCTGTCCGATTTTTATTTGGCCATTTTAACCTTTTTCTAAAGTTAAAGAACCCCTTTTTTCCTAAAGTTCCTTTTTGCTGGAAAGCGACATTCGCTTTTGTAATAACCTTTTTTGCTATAGTTAAAACATTTAACATTTAACTTATTTTTCTTAGGCTTTTTTGAAACAGTGCTTATTTCCTTTTGGAATTTACCCTTGATTTTATCCTTTTAGAACTTGCTGCTTAAACTTTAATTATTTTTTTTTGTTAGATTTCTTTTTTTCCAAGTACTTTTTAAAGGTACGTCGATCGGCAATAATAGTCTTATTAATGTAATCCTAAAAGGGGCCAGTTTTGGATATTTTATACATCTCGTTTTTGACCTACGATTTTAGGCCGTTATAAAAAAAATAAAACAATGCACTTTCTAGGAAATTAAAAATTAACGCAAAACGATTAAACTTAATCGCGTACTCGGCTGCTAACTTAGTTTACTGAAAAAGATATAACTGTTCGACCGCATACTATTCTTTATCGAAGTTTCCAAATAAAGCTCGCATTCTTTCCTCAAAATGCTTATAGTTGCCGAAAACATAATTAATTAAGTCGGAAAATTAGTTAAAGTAATTTACAAAGTAATCGTTCATAATAGGTTTAAACCATAAGAAAACCTTTCCTGCAAGCAGCTAAAAGATAGTTATTACCTTCTGGTAATCTTCCGTCAAAGAATTTTTATAAAATTTAAGATAAAATTTGACCTGGACCAGGAACCTTTCCACGTCTATGGTTCCATCATAAAACTTTAAAGGAATTAACTTATAACCCTTAACTTCCGGCATTCCATAATAACTAGAAAGGAAAACTATGCCTTCACGAATCTTATTTGCACCAAACAAGGACAGAATCGAAAATCTTTGTTATCGAATAAGTTTAACATTTTCATCTTTCAGGGTCCTAACTTTTTTCGCAAAGATATTCAACTTCTCGTCGATGGTGGGTTCTCTTTCTTTGCCCTTCTGTTCTGCCGGCCGGTTTTCTTCCTTTTCCTCCGCCTTAAATTTATAAACTTTTATAGTATCTTTTGCCGGGGCGGGTTATTGCAAAGGCTAAGAGAAAAAAGGTCCTCCTTAAGATCGAATAAAAAGGGATACCATGTTG
The DNA here is from genome assembly GCA_004155945.1 of Monosporascus sp. mg162. Lineage (NCBI taxonomy): Eukaryota > Fungi > Ascomycota > Sordariomycetes > Xylariales > Monosporascus > Monosporascus sp. mg162. Next base: position 47,002 of record QJNY01001275.1, read on the forward strand.
TTAATTAAAAAGAAAATTTTTTCAATAAGTAGTAAATCGTTTAATTTGGTTATTAATTCCTCATTAACTAGTAACGGTAATCGAATATGTTATCTATTTTTTAAACGTCGTTTTGTAATATCGTTTTTACTGCGTTTAGGAAAGCTTATACCCAACTGGGCCTTAAATTATTCGTCGGCTATTAATTAAAAAGCTATCAAAATGTAACGAACCTGTTATACATCTACCTGGAAGTATAAGCAGTATCCGAAATAAAATTTTGATTTGCAGGTAACAATAATACGAGGAATAATTTTGAAGTTTGTTCGTTAAAAAGGTTTACGGACTTTTCCCTTAATCAAAGAACGGTACCTTTAATTAAAGGCTTAAATTAATAACTAAAGAGCGAAAAATTAAGTAGGTACTATATATATGAAAGTTTGGTCCATTATATATCCATTCTTCCATAATAAATATGTCGTGGATCTATGTAATTTAAGTGATCTACCCAAATCACTTAAATCCACTAGATCAATATCAGGAGCCAAGCCATTTTAGGTCCGAGGTTTAGCCGCATCCGCGCTAGCCTCCAAGAACTTGGCTTCTTTCAGACAAGAACCCCTGTTCTTGTAACAATATTATAGTTTTTATTTTAAGAAAATAATATGTTTGTTGTAAGCGTTTTAAAGTTTTGTGGATTCCTGGATATTTATGTACCGGGTATTCGTATATATCCCGTATTAGATTTTCTTGTATGTTTTCGGATATTTGTATTTTATTTCTTTAGTACTTTGTTAGTTAATTAATATTGTACTGTTAAATGCGTTAATATATATTAGCTAGTATTGTTCGTATCGCAGTAATTCGTCGTTATTTTAGGTATTTTTCGGGTGTAATATCGAATATTGTTTTTTATATTTTAATCTTAGGTTTTTTTAAGTTAGGTCGTTAACTAAACACGTTTGCTTTACTATTTTTTAATCCTTTTCGATAGATAATAACGTAATCGAATTTAAAAAAGCTTTTTACGTAATGTAATTGTTTTCCGATAAATTCTCGTATCGTAAAGAAATATATAATGTTCTTATAATTCTTATATACTTTAATTTGGTGCATATTATTTTTAAGATAATATTTAAATTCCTTAAAGACGTTAACGATAACTAAGAACTTTTTATCGTAAATAAAGTAATTTAATTCGGCTTTATGTAACTTATAAGAATAAAACGTAATCGGGTAAAGTTTTTTTTAATCGTTTCGATATTTAATTATAGCTTTTAAGGCGTAATCCGAAATATCGGTTTTTAGCTTAACTGGTTACTTTAAATCGTACATAATTAATACTAGTTTATTAATAAGGGCGTTTTTAATTCGCTGGAAAGTTAATTCTTTTTTAAAATCCATTTAAAGGATTTATTTTTCTTAATAAGTTCCGTTAATCCTATAGATATTTTGCTAAAGTTGCGCATAAATCTTCGGTAATAATTAACAAATTTAAAAAATGATTGTATTTTTTTGACATTAATAGGTTATGCTTAATCTTTAACTGCTGATAACTTTTTAGAGTTTATACGAATTCGTTTAACTTAATAATATATCTTAGGAATTCGACTTTTTATTAGTAAAAATTGCTTTTTTCGGTAATAACCAAAAGTTTGGCGTCTTATAGCGCTTTTAAGACCTAATAAATATGTTCTTTATGCTTTTTTTCCGTTTACGAATAAATAAAAATGTCGTCGAGGTAGCAAACAACAAAAATATCCAGGTATGTTTTTAGCATATGGTTTATTATTTGCTAAAAGGTCGCTGGTACGTTCGTTAATTCTATAAAGGTAACCAGGTATTCTTATAAGCCATATTTCGTTCTGAAAGCTGTTTTTTATTCGTATCATTTTTTAATCCGAATTATATTGTAATTATTTCGAAAATGGATAGCTGTAAACCATTTTGTTTCATGTAAACGATTTTTTATTTCAGTAATTAGTAATAACGGCGTTTTACCCTTAACGGCAATGTCGTTAAATTGTCGATAATTTACCATTAATCGAAGCTTATTTTCGAAGTAATCGCGGAATACGTATAATTTTGCATAGTGTAGGTTATATATTAGATAAAAGGCGGTACTTTTTTTATCTTTAAGGATTATTTCGTAATTTTATTTGCTGTACTTTAGCAATTTAATATTACGTTTTTTATTAAATAATTTATCGTACTTATAATACTGTAAAAATATCTTAGTTATTTATTTTGGTAACTTTTCGGCCGGTCGTTTTAAATCGTTATTTATTTATCTGAATTTTGATTTAAGGTTGGCAATAATACGTCATATTTTTCGGTTATGCCCTTTTTTTTTTAAATATGCTGTATTGCTTTTAGTAAAAAAAATTTTTGCCGTTTCCTTATGCCTGCATTTATTTACTTTATTAATCGAATGTTAAGATCTTTCGTCGTTTAGCTTATCGTTTAAAAATAAATCGTAATTTATTTAGCGAATTTTTTAGTTAATGGCCGTATTATATTATTTTAACCATAATAAACTTAAGATCAAATCGAAGTCCTCGATAACGAGAACGTCGAAATTAATAATCTATTTTTTTTTTTTCGATAAAAATTTTAAGGTAATTACTTTTATATCGGACTTATTTATCGTTGTAATTAAATATTTAACTTTCGCCGTTTTCGACTTCGTAAAAGTATTTCTTATTTATTTATGGTAACTATAATTCGTTAACTACTTTTGGAGTAATGTAATTGCCTTTTGTTATGCCGTAATCCATAAATACGGTATATCGCTTATTTTTAATTCGTACTTATACTGTTATAAGTTTTTTTTCGTATTATTCGCATCGTATTTAAAGCTTTCTTAAAGTAATGCTATCCACCTTTATTCTTGTCAACTTAGGGCCCTATTATAGGTAGCTTAGGTTTTTTAGGCTGTTTTCGAATTGCTAAATTCTTTTTCCAAATCTTTTATTTTTATTTTAAATCTATTTCAATTGCTGCTTTTATCGACGTAACGTTACTGTTAAATATTCCACTTGGTTTTGGAACGTTTCTTTGGTAATATATTTTGGTTTTAAAGTTTTCCAACTTTAATTCGAAAAAAAGCCAATTTCTTTTTATATAACCGATCGCCTTTTTAGGTTTTCCGTAAAAGCTAATTAAATCCGCAAATCAGTAATCATTGTCTGGTAATGCTTTGTTATTATTCTTTAAATTAATTTGTTTTATGTCTAATAATCGCATTATTCGTAATAGCACTAAAGTTTATATACAGGGTAATATTTTCCTTTTAGCCAGTTCCTAATTATTGTCAGTTCGTCGATCTTTTCTATCGTTACGGCTTTTCGTATATGGCGATACTACTTCTGGTCCTTAAAATCACTTCCAGTTCGATTTTTAAAATCGAAACCTTATCGCTACATACGCATAATTCGTCGTGCAATATATTCTTTCTCATTTTTATGTACTTTACACTACGGTCATCGACAGCTAACCGCATAAAGCTTTTTATGCTAATCGAGTTCTCTTAGGCATAGGTTTTCGTCCTATCCTCGGTATTTCTTTAGCTATGCGTTAAGTACTGACTGGTTGTTTTTTTGTTGCCGTTTTTGCTGTACGCGGGTAAGTGGCTTATCGTCGCTTAGCTTTTTCCATCCCTCGTACTCCCGTAGCCACTAGGTAATAGTAGGTCCAGTAATTTTAGCTTTTTTGGCCTTTTTGGCTCCTGCTTAGGTTAGCTTTTTCGTTTTTCTTATTCCCTGTCGTACTTTAAGTAAAGGGTTGTCGTTTGGCGCGGATTATATTAATCGTTTTTCGGTCGCCAGGTTCCTTCTTGTACTAGTTTTTAAGGACTAAAGCCTAATGTACCTTTTTCGGGCTTTTGCATTTTTGCGCAATATATTCGGGCTTACCGCAGTTGTAGCATGTAAAAAACTTTTTTTTCGACTAGATAGCCCTTAGTTTCATAAGCCCTAGTTAAGTTTTATAAAAGGTGGAAGGCGTAAAACGCCTTCGACCTTAGTTAATTTCTTGGAACTTGGACCGTAAGGCAGATTGTTTACGTCGTTCTTGTCGTCGTTCAAACTGTTGATTGTCGATCTTTATAGCTTTAGCGATATATTTATCGAATGCGTTAAGTCGTTCGATTTTAATAATTCCGTTCTTAATATTATCCTTTAGTTTCTTATAGAAGACGTCGATCAGGGTGTTGTCTTCGTCGTCGACCCATCCTACCTTGGATATAAGGTTCCTAAAGTCGTCGGCATATTTAAAAGCTGGCTCTTTTTATTTAAGCTATAAAAAGTCCTGTACAGCCTTTCGTTTTACGTTTAGGTTGTCGAAGTTATTTTTAAGCTTTTGTTCGAAGTTAACATAACTTTCGAAAATTCTTTTGGTAGCCGTTTTTTGGTCGTTTTCCGCATTTTCCAGGTAATCGCGTAACGTAAGTTTAAACTAATTTAAAGCGTCCCCTTTAAGGTATTCTGTTATAATAAGGATTTTGTCAGCGTTACCTTCGATCCTTTCCAATCGTAGATATATTTTAACCTGAGTTAAAAAGCCCTAAATGTTTTTTACATTATCGTAAGGTTCGGGTTTTTTAATTTTAAGTTTTGGAGTAACGGCTGTTAATACCAAATCGACTAAAACGGCGGCTTAAATAGTAAGCTGTTGGATATAGGTCTTAAGTTGCTGGACGCGTTTTTGTAACTGCTGGATAAAAGTAAGGACGGTGGCTTCGGCGGTAGTGGACATTTTGACAGTATTAAATATTGCTTAAAGTTTGACGGTATTATTAAATAAAAGCTTGTAACGTATAACGGCTATAGGTTTAACCAATTAATAAACTTAAGTTGTACGGTTTATGTTAATAATAATATCGTAAAAATCTAAGTAATAAAGCAATAGTTACGTTTGGTAATAGCAGATATAAATTTAGGTAATTAATTGTTAATTACAAGCTAATATTATTTAAATTATGGGAAATAATAAGCGTATATATTTTAAACGGGATTCCCTTAGATCCGAAAATTTATTCGAATCTATTTGCTGTAATCCTTATATATCCGAGAATCCATTCGGATCCATACCACATTGATCCGTTTGGATCCGTAGATCTATTCGGATCTATATTACGTGACTTAAGGTTTTGCATCGGAGGTAATCCACATAACCTCCGACTGTCTGCCAATAAGCCAAGCTTGTTTGGTCATAACACCAAGTTATAACTGCAAGCTGGTGCTATTTAAACTATAGGAAATAACGAGCGTATATATTTTACTTTTGGCTTAAGGTACTCGAACCGGCTCGATTTTCCCTTTGGTGGTCGAGCTCCTTCGAATTTATCAAGCCGTTCCTTTAGTTCGACTGGCTCGAAATATTAACGCTAATTAAATATCGAGAATTTATCGAGCCAGTTACATAACTCTGGAGCTTATATCGGGGATATGTCTTATAACCTCCGACCGTCTATTACTCGAGCTAAAGCCTTTAGCTATAATACAATTTCCCCCTTTTCAGGATTTTTGCCTTTAAAGATTAATTTGTTCGTCGCATTTGTTTAATATGTAACTTACTTTTTTTATATCATTTTCCTATTATCTAACCGCTATGTTAGGTCGTATCGAAAAGCAGAAATTCTACAAGCGTAACAATATTTTGATTTT
>QJNY01000098.1:0-52987 GCA_004155945.1 Monosporascus sp. mg162
CCACTTACAAAATGGGGCGGGGGTGTTTTTTCTTTTTCCCCCCCCCCCCTTCCGCGACCTCTCCTCTCCTCCGGGCCTTTTACTTCCCCCGCCTCTCCCCTCGGCTCTCCGGTCCTGACGGTTGCCCCGTCCCTGGGGGATACGCAGATCTGCCAGACGACGGGCTGGGGCGGACAGCCGGTGCGCGCGCCGGGCCACGGCGGGGGCAACCCGGGCGTCGACCCGTCGACGCGGATGGTGCCGGTGACGACGGCGCCGCGGATCCGCGTGACCTTCAACGCGTCCGTGTCGGACATGCTGCCGTGGAAGTTCGTGCCGCAGCAGCGCGAGGTGCGCGTGCTCCCCGGGGAGACGGCCCTCGCCTTCTACACGGCGACCAACAAGAGCGACAGCGACATCATCGGCGTCGCCACCTACAGCGTCACCCCTGCCCAGGTGGCACCCTACTTCAGCAAGATCCAGTGCTTCTGCTTCGAGGAGCAGCGCCTCAACGCCGGCGAGACCGTCGACATGCCCGTCTTCTTCTACCTCGACCCGGACCTGCTGCACGATTTGAATATGAGGGGCATCAACGAGGTTACGTTAAGTTATACTTTTTTCAGTGAGCGGTTTCCGTCGTCATGGGGTACCTTATTTGCTAATGAGATCTCAGAGGCGAAGTATGATGATAATGGCAATTTTAAGTCGATACCTGCGGCGTAGTTGCTGTACACTGGACATGTATATATGTATTCCTAAGGTTATTTTTCTGTACAATACTATTATACGCGGCCCAGGGACACCCCAACAACATCTTCACCGAATCTTAAGCCTCAACTCCGTTCGAAGATGCCGAACCTCACTGATTGAATGGTCTTTGCCCCCAGACAATATCACTAAGCACGTCAGTATTGTTTGACACCGATTCCATCTTTGATTCCATTTTTGCTGGCGTTAGAGACTTACAGGGGCATGCAGACGTGAATCTGGCAAAATCACATTAGCATGCTAACATCATCAGAGACGAACCTCGGGACACTCACGGTCGGGTCCATGAGCTCCTCCTTACACCTCGTGAGGAAGGCGTCTACCTCTTCTTCGCTGTCGCCCGCCATGAGGAAGAGCTTCTTGCTGATGGCGTCTATGCCCTCATAGAGGTCCTTGCGGGCCATCCAACCGAGCCGCTTCTGGCGCTGTCCCTTCGCCCACGGCCCGAGGGGACACGGTAGGCGTCGCACGTTGACCTCCTGAAAGCCTCTTTGTCGCAGTCTGTCACCGTGCTTGAGCGCGGCCGTCGCATCGATCCCCAGGGTACCGCAGACAGCCTGGACCTTCCGGCCCCATGTCCACAGCGCGGACCCCTCCTTTACGGAATCGTCCAGACCCTCCAGTGGGAAGTGGAATTCCTGTATTATGCTGTGTGAATGACCCGGCCCGACGACGTGACCTAATAAGACTTTCGTCCCCCCTTGGGTGTGCTTAAACTTACCTGCAGTTCTAAGAACCCCCCGGGCTGTAAATAGTTGTACGCCTGGTCTACGAACTTGTCCCAGTCCGGGATCCCCATGCTGATGGCCCGGCTGTGGATGTAGTCGAACCGTTGGTGGAACGACCACTCCTTCGTCGCGTCGTCAATAACGAAGTCGCAGTTGGTCGGCACGTAGTAGGGCTGTATAGGACTCAGATCCGTCCCCAGGACCTTCACCTGGGGGTGCTGGCTCGCGAACTCTATCGCCCAGTCTGTTGGAGTCAGTCAGCTCCAACCGAATATGGGTTAGGTGTATCGTACAGCGCGGCCACCACGGCACGAGGCATCGCTACAGTAGTAAGCGTGCACGAGAGAGAGAGAGGGGGAAAAGAAAGGATAGGGACAGAAACATACTCCCGGTTCCGGTCCCCACGTCGAGCGCGTGGGTAACGTTGATCTGGTCCAGGGGCGCCAGATAGAGGCGCCCGCCCAGGACCTCCAACCAGATGAGGTGCTGCAGCTCTAGACGATCCATTTCTTGCTACACAGACAGACACAGGGGGTGGCATGAGCGAACAATGTATGTTCTTCCCACAGTATACTCCAGACATAGGGAGAAACCGCTCCAAGAGCAAAGGGGAGGGGGGTTCCTTACAATATCGTTCGGCAGATGATACATGGCGTTCGACGCCTGGTATCTTCTGCCGTGCTCATAGCGGAACTGGAAATCCTCGGTTCTCATCGAGGTCGTTATACTGCCAGACAGAGATACACCCGTTAGCCATTAATACTAAATATGCAGGTGATTTGCAAATCCTCATGTTCATATACGCCGGCCGGCGCGGATATCACGTACGACGAAACGTCCGTCCCGAGCGCCGAGTCGTTATCCGCATCGATCAAGTCTACCTCGAGGTTATTGATGATATCCTGCTGCTCCTGTTGGAGTGCTGCTGCCGTGGGGCCAGCTCCGAACGCCTCTGGCTGCGGCGGAGCAGCGGCGGCGCTGTCAGCCTCTTCGACGTGATCTAGGTCCATACGCGTATCGGCGGCCATCTTCGCGGATAAGAAACCCTCACGACGACCCTGAAAAGGCTAGTTGTAGCGAAGATGTAGACTGATATTCGAAATGACGAGATTGGAGTATAATTTAAATATAGAGCAAACAATTATGCCCGACGGTTCCAGATCGAGCGTTCCTATTGCGCTAACATGACCCGCTTCCATCCGTCTGGAGTGTTCTCCTATTTGCGCAGTGATGAGGACGAGCGATTTAACCATTCGACCGGTAAACCGGGGCCCCGAGAACTACCTGGCCTGAATAGCGCGGAAATGGGAACATCTAGATCCACCGAGGGCGAGACCCGTCGCAAGAAACTGGGTCCAGTCTATCTGACAACTTGTCCGGATCACTTTTCCTCGACGTCGAGTTCTCAATCGTACCTGGCTTCGCTCACTTGGGCTGCTTGGCCCAGACTCCTAGACATATGCGAGGAAAAAAGGGCCTTGGCTACGGCGCGGACGGGTGACGCTCATTGGCCGAGTCACCAAGGGCGCGAGGGCCATCCCACCTCCGCCCAGTCTAGTGGCGTCACCAAGTCGTGCTGCAGAAGTTTGAGCCGAGTAATGGAAAAGTAGGATATGCTTTAGGTGGCTGGCCCCTCCTTTTAATATGTCGTAGTACTTATGCTGAGACGCCACCGTTCACGGAACAAGGCACATGGAATCGCGGATCATAATTTTCCAAGGCCTGTATAACACGTCAAGGTGGTTGACAAAAAATTGTCATACTTTTAGAATACTCCAGGATCAAATAACAATCACTTATCAACAAAAGCAAGTGAAAAATAACTAAACATATTTCCATAATCTTTGCAGTCTAAAGATTATATTTCTGATTTCATTTTGTTCAGAATAAATAGTTACGGCCAGTTATCTATGGAAGTAAAGATAGGTATTGTTAGAGTATGACAGTTTTTTTGTCAACCACCTTGCACGTCTTATCTTATGAGATGAGACAACTGAGAGCAGTGAGACTCGTGACCGAGTGGGTGGGGGAGGGTTTGGTAAGCCACATCCAAGCCACAGAGTCACGCTTTGGACCTTGGCGACTTACCCTCGTACGTCACCTGCCCCACCCGAGCTTCCATCAACTTTGGTGTAATGGAAGTCACAAGCCAGTCAGAGCTCCGTGAAGCATCCGTGGGATTTCTAGTCACAAGCTGCCTTCAACAGCTTTGCTTGTGGAGTCAGCTGGCGGTGTTCTCAGCAACCCATTCTTTTCATCGATATCTATCCCTCAGTATGCATTTATGAGGCACCTCTCTATTACCCGCCAACCAACTTGAGAACGCACAATGGACAGCATCCAGAACACGACCGCCCGCCTGCGCCGCACCTTCGCCTACGCGACTGATGACGACGCGCCGTCGTCGCTCTCGGAAGACACGGCGGCCCTCGACGAGCAAGAGCAGGAGGAGCTGATCGCATCCCTCTCCGAGCAGAACGCCGCCCGCAACGCGCAGTTCCGCCTGTTCCTGCTCGCCCTGCCCGTCTTCTCCGCCCTCCCCTACCTCGTCGCCCTGTTCCGCGGCGGGCCGGGCTCGAGCGTCCTGGTCGCAGCGCTCGGCCTGTCGAGCCTTGCGAGCACCGCGTGGATGCTGTACGCGCTCCCGCCGGGCGTCACGGGGATCGCGGGGCTGGACGCGTGGGTTGCGGGAGGCGGGGACGGCGCCGCGAAGGCCGCGGGCGCCGGAGCGCACAAACACCTGGGCAATCTCGCTCTGTCATTGACGGCGCAGAGATCCCCGCTGGAGCTGTATCTGCCGTACCTGAACATAGCGCTCTGCGCGATCCTGGCCTTGACAGGACTCTTGACCAAGTCGGCCGCCGCTGAACAATGGGGCCATGTCGGTCTAGGAAACCTACCAGCTGTCGTGTATGCCGTTATTCTGGTTGCGAAGATGGTCATGGGAGGGGTTGACCCTGAGAGGGAGCTGAGCGGGTTGCGCTATGAGTATAAGGGGGCTTGATCCTTGCAGAGTTGTCTTGTGTTCAAGAGCGTTCTAGAGAGCCAGAAGTCGTTAATCGACCATCTTCACCAACGTATCATGTTTCCGCTAAGTACCAAAAAAACCATCTATCCGGTAGGCTGTCGCATCACTAAGCCGTGGCCCCCGCCGCTGTCTGGCTCCTGATGCTGCCGGACATCGTAGCCCACATCCCTAGGACCCAAGTACCTAGATAGCTCCTGTAGCCGTGCGTGATCGGCAGCGTGAATAAAAAATGGAATCGATATCCGGAGAGCGGCAAGCCTGGGAGAAGAGCCCCAGGACTTTTCATGACTTGCCTACAGTAGGTAGGTACTTGGAAAGTGTGGCTGGCATACATGCCAGGCCAGGATGACGGTTGCACAGTGTGTAAATAAAGGCCATAGAGGTTAAATATTAAAAGACTAGGGAGGGGATAATATAAAAAGGGAGAAAAAGAAACTAAGAAAAAGAAGACGAAGAAAAGTAAACAGAAAAAGAGGGGAAAAAAAAAAAGCAAAAGAGCTCCAAGCCAGATTCGAACCTCGTCTTGCGGAAGTGGACTCTGGCGCACCCCACAAAACTGTCCATGTATTCCTGTGCCCTACAGAAGAGTCCCGATAGCTTTCCTCATATCCCTTTACATATTGCACGCGGAGGGTTAATCCTGTACAACAGGCTCCGGACTTGAAAGGTAGGGCGCTTATCATGATTTATAAGGGCCACCGTCCTTGGTAGGCAAGGGAGACTTGCATCGTCTTCCAGTTAATATATTACCCCCACCTTGCTTCCCTTCTCCTTCTTCCTCCCTTTTCGTTGCCGCCCTATTCTCCGGCCCCCTTTTCCCCCCATACCGAGGGATCGCTTTATCGCGCCTTCTAGACCTTTATTGTGACTCGTTCGGCTTGTTACATAAATCGAGAATCAGTAAAACGACCACGCATCTGAAATAGCCCCTTATTCAATAGATATGCATAGTTATATTCATAGTGGAAGTCTGCCAGCCTGAGTTCGGCCTCGGCTTCGAGTGTTTATATAGGTAGATAATTTGCTATCTACAGGAAGTAGGTATATAATCTCGCTATTGTGTCAGAGGCCAAGGTGTGAACCCCTTTCTAGGGCCCAGTGCCCCACCAGTGAGGGTCTGCGGTGTGTATATATGGGGGGCTTCGCCCCGAGTAATTAGGAAAAGGCAGGCATGAATGGCCATCTATTCTACTACCTATACTGCAAACTACAAGCGAGGCTACTTCTTCTACCTTTCACTCTATACTTTACCTCTTTTCTCCGACATATTGACTCTAACCGGGCTTCGCTGCTTTAATCCACTGGCGCCTTCTGATCTTGTCCTCGCCCGTGCTATTCAGACCGGCGTCATACAAATTCAACCGGCCGCTTAAGTTTCAATGCAAACAGGACGGGACTGCGCTTTGCGTTTATATTACCCGTATGAACGGTGCTTTTGCATTCCAGCTGATGTAGCATAATTCTAAGCACGAAGTTGTATGGCGAGAGGCCATCTAGTTGAGTCCTGCCTGTGGACCATCCCCCCTTTCCGGAACGGGTCTATACATCAATAGACTCGTTGAACCGCAAGACCCCGTTATTCTTCAAAACCCCGTCAACGCCCTTAGGAATGCAAGGGAAGATATCCGCCCCCGGGTGTGGACCAGTGGACGGTTCGGCAGATTTATCAACCACGAGCACCAACCCGTGCGTCTTGATCGAGTCGACAAGGGCCGGTACCATATCCTGGGAGAAGCATATCAGCAACAGCCTGCGCCATAGTCGCCCGTTGTGAAAATTGGATTGACTTACCAAAAGCCGAGAACAGCATACCAAGCCCATCAGGTTGTTGTTCTGTGCTATCCTCACCACTTCCTTAATTGAAAAAGTCCTCCGACCACTGATCTGGATTACGTTGGGAGCAGGCATCGTCTCTTCTCGGCCGAGGTCATTGCAAAGGAATACAGGAAAGTTCGGTTGCTTCCAGTTTAACGTTGAACAGAGCATCGGGTTGTAGGAGCTGAAAACGACGGACCGAACAGATTCGGGAGCCTGCGCTCTCTGCGACCGCTGCCGTCTCGCATGGTCGAACACTACTGTAAGTATCGCATCGACAACGCTGTTGACATCCAGAGTAGGCCCCAGGCCCAACTGGCTCTCTTCTTCCTCTGACGGATAGATGATCTGTACGTTTACGTGCATCGACGATGGCAGTAATGATAATGCCTGCTCCAAGGAAATGCCGGCAGAGTTCAGCACGCGGTGGACATCAGCAATATTTTCGAGTCGTTGGGAACCTATCGAGTCGAGGTACTCTCGGCTCGGGCTGGGCGCCATTATCGTGGTGAATTGCTCGAATGTTAAGCGCGACACCGGTATATCGATACCTGCACAACTGGCCATCCACCTAGGCCATATGACGGGTACGCCGTCGCTAGTATGCTGGACATACAACTGAACAAAGTCGCCCGACAAGCTGGACCCGGTAACAAACATATTAGGGTGTTGGTCGAGCTGGCTTGTCGCTTTCCAATATGTCTCAAAGTCCGTTATCTCCAGAGGCGTTCCTTTGAACGGCTTGATCACATGTGTATTGAAAGTGATCTGGCCGATGGCACGAAGCCGCGGGTCGAACAACGGGAGACAACATCGTCCAGAACTGCTCAATGATGCCCGGAAGGTGTTGGGAAGAGCAACAGTCTTCGCAATCACCTTCGCGCCATATGTCGGAAAGACGTCGAAGTCGAGAATAAACGAGTCCAGGTTGTCAACTTGGAAAGACACAAGACGGGTATCTTCCTGGAAAGGCAATATGATGTTTTTAGGAATGAGATCAGATATCTTCGATGAGATAGTAAGTCGTGCAGCTGGGTACTTGCTGTCGTGGAAGAATACCAAGGGCGGTTCCCCCCGCTCCTCGAAACTGATGAGGACAACTGTCTTAGTATCTAAGAAGTTGTGCCCATACCGTCTTAATGGTATTATTGGTGGAGGCAATTCAAGGTCGGGGATGGCGTCGGCATCAAGCGACATTGGGACGGGGGCGGTGTCACTGCCCATGGGTGCCAAAGCAGCCGAGCTCGCTTGCATAATCAGGGGACTCTTTGAATTCCCATCCTGATATGGTGTAAGCAACTGCATACATGCCAAATGCCCCTCCCAAGCGGCATAATACATGGCAGTAAAATCTTTCTCGTCGACAATGTTAGGATCCGCTCCGACACTCAGGAGCTCTTGGAGACACGGTACGTTGCCCTCACTGGCAGCATGGACTAAAGGGGTCCATCCATAGAGTTTGTCAACCTGGTCCAGATCAGCGCCATACTGCTTCAATAGACGAAGCAGCTGAGGCGTCTGACCCGACCTGGCTACCAGATGTTGGGGATATAATCCTTCAGCATCGGGCAGTATACGTGCACCGTGCTGCAACAGCAGTTCAACAATTTCCACAGATCCATGCTCGCAAGCAAGATTCAACGGTATATGGTCTGCATCCGACGCGGGATCTAGGCGGGATGACATGGAAAGAAGATGCTGGACGCATGCAAGGTGTCCATGCACGATTGCATGGATTAGTGGTGTAAAGTTGTCATGGTCGATTAAATCGATCGTCGAGGGGTCAGCTGTTTCACGGAATCAGCTACTCGCATTGTTTCCAAAGACGTAAGCTCATACCTTCAAGAAGCGCGTTGAGCATGTCAAGCCGGCCGTGCATGCTTGCATAGTGTAATGGTACCCGCCCATACACGTCTGTCCGGTTCACGGCTACGCCACTAGAGAGACCAACCCCTAGGACGAAGGAGTTGCCGTATATCGTAGCTTGGTGGAGACAGTTCCGCTCATTTATGTCATCTTCCGACTGTATGTCGACGAGATCTGTCTGCAACAACACTTCCAAGGAAGCTTGAGGGGCCTCGTGAATAGCGGCGAGGAAAGTCCGTGTCACCCTTTCCATCAGTGAAATGTCCATAGTTGACGTGGAGCTCGACGCAGCCTGCATGCGCGTGAGCAGGTCTCTCAATGACTCCAGGTTGCCGGCGATAGCTATGTCGAGAAGCAGGGTGTCGACATCGCCTTCAGCGGTTCCGAGCAGATGTTGACTGCTCACTACATGCTCCGTCCGACCTTCGAATGGAACATGGTCGCCCTCTGCCCAAGCGCCTAGTTCCTGTAGACTAGTCGTCGCCTGATCTGAGAGCTCGCTGATGACAGTTGCATTGAAAAATGGTTGCACCTCAACAGCACGCGAGAGATACAACTCCTTAGTCTTCGACTTGGATGTCTTGTCCCATTTCTTGAGAATCTTCGAGAACGCTGTTCCATTGACCTCCACGAACTGCTGTAGCTTGTTTAGGTCATTGGCAAATTGTTGAAAGCCTTCTTCTAACGTAGCGAATTTAGCGGACTGCCTAGAAACCCCTTGGCGTGATTGTAGGACTCTCTTCTTGTCAAGCAAGGTTTTGAGACGAATCTTGAGCTGAGTCGTGCGTCAATGTACTGGTTGGGGAGCATAGGCGCTTTTGATGATTGGAATACTTACCTCGGCTTCTTTTTGTAAATAGAAGGCGTTGACTTTCTCTAGCTCGCGTTCCTGCCCAGTATCAGCATTGCAATGAAGTATGTACATCTTTAGTCGACCGCAACTTACCAATTGGAAAAAAAATTTGGCTTTGTTCGCTTGCAAAGCAGCCTGGGTGTCCAGAGTTAAAAGCTCGGAAGGACCATAGGGGTCAGTTTGAGCACCCAAGACCGGAGTAGCAGCAAGTTTCTTTATGAGCTATTGGCAGATGCCAATGTCAGTGATTAAGACACGATTCTACGGCACAACCCTGCCTCCACCACGTGGAGGACAATGTATGGAGACTGTTCTCATGGTGCGGGATCTGGCTGTCCACTAGAACCCTGTGATGATGGCGATGGTGGGTTCATAATGGAGATGCTGAGAACTAACCTTTTTGAGCGCTTTGTAGTTGACGAAACTTGCGGCATACTCCGGTACTTCAAGCTGGCGCTTCTGTATTTGCTTACCGAACTTCCTAGCCAGATATTAGCGTGCCTTGCCGCCACCGACGACTGGGTAAGAACAGGTAAAAGGGGGCAGTCGTGGTTTGGGCCTGACATGGGGGACTCACATTATGGAGCGGCAGCGTCAGCAGCGGGCCTGAAAATACTGCTAGCCGTTGCAAAATGACTCAAGGGCTGCTAGCAAGTGTTCTTCGAGTTACAGGAACTCGGCCGCTTACTGCAGCTGTCCGACCGAAGGCTGTAGTGCACGTGCCGAATCGGTATCGAAATTCTGAGAACAGCGGGGTACAGACTCAGGCCTAGTATCGGGGGACACAGGCTGTGTCATATGACCATTTTTGACGATATTACAGATCGTACTCAGGCAGCAGGGGATGAAATGGTATTTCCAGCCTACGAGACACGTGGAGACTCGCTGTGGGCTCGTGATGATCCAAAAGTCACAGCCCGCAGCAGTGATGATTCGGGCGGCCTAAAGGGGTATCCCAGGAACTGGAAAGTGTTTATATGGACGCGGGGGAAGCCCACGAAGTGCTCCTCGTAACAGTGGCCCCGGATATAAGGATATAGTCGTAGAGGCTACCTTAAAGAAAGAAGGTGTCCGGTTAGTTGAACGAAGATGCTCGAGATGATACCTACTTAACCAATGTGACGAGTCGTACCTTCTGGTTGCCACTGCCACGCGGACTGCAGGTGGCGCTTATAATTTGGCTTCCAGGGCTGATATAAAAGCAAGTAACAGGCGATTGCGCCTCGAAAGCCACCTTTAACTACTAAAACGTTAGGGTAAGATTGATGCGCGAAAGCTTATACTAAATAGAGCAAAGGAACCAGAAGGTCACGCAGGCTGTAGGGAAAGATGGGGGTCAAACTGGATTGGTGAGATTATGGGAATGTGTGGTAGCAATGTGTAGGTTGAAGGCCGTCCTGCATCAAGCGGCATATGGCACCGAGGAACGGCACCAGTGCATCATGCAAGTCAGGTTGCAGCTCTCCTGATAGGTCCAATGGACAGTGGCTCATAAGGGCAGTGATGGTGAGGCCATGTCCCATGCTCTGCCGAGCAAAACTCAAGGTATACGTAACGGGATACTGAGCGTTATGAGACTGGGTAGAAGCAGTTCGATGGCAGGACCGAATTAAGGAGTTGGGTACCTTTCTGAATAGCACCGAGATCCCTTTCCGCCTGGTTGGATGGTTGTGTCAAGAGCTTTGACAGATCCAGAATGCAGTCGTTCCCTCAAGAGAGATAGATATGGCGGGTGAGGTACGTTGGGAGGCCAGATAGATAGGCCGTCAAACGCTGGACGTTGGAGACTTCAAGGTCAATGATGCACGTGAAGGAGAATTATTATTCGTTGGGAGGGAAGCTTGGCCTTTCAACGAAACTGGGCTCTTTGACCTCCAGAGATAATTAAACAGGCAAGGAGAGCAAGGTAGAGAAGGTTAAAAAGGATTAAGCTTGCTCTGCTCTGCAGATTGTCCCAGTCTAGCCTAACAACACAATAGACCCGTATACTGACAAACTCGTTGGCCGGCATGGATTGGAGGAAGAGAAGCTTGAGATTCTGAAATGCACTACTCCATCGAATTGGAATTCTAGGTTTAACACTAGGTGGGGTTCTAACGGTAAGTGGGAGGGGCACCGCAAAGGTCGAGGTCAGAACATATTAGAGTGTACAGTATTTTGGCATGTGCTATTCTAACACTTGTAGTTTATCAAGGAGCCTCCTTGCATCTCAATGGGCTACGTTAGATCGATTTCATGACGTACTTCCCCTTTGTACCTACAAATTCCGCAATAATGACGAGCATTGCAGCGACAAAACCGATTTCTTGTACAATGTAGCCGAGCCTAAAGAAGCATTGCATCGTGGACTTTTTTCTTGGATCTGGAAATGGTAGAGGGAGAAAAAAGTTCTGCCGTCTCATCAGCCCCGCGTTGGAAGTTGTTGCTTCCCTCTCCCTGAGAGATTCATCTGTTGAGAAACCACCAATAAGAGCCCGTATCTTGACCTCGTGGCTCTTCGACATCTTAGTCGCAAGGCTGTGGGCCCTGGTGAATGCCCCACTGTGAAAGTACCCAAACCAACCCAAACCTGGTAAGTGGGGGCTGCTATAGCCGATATCTCCGCTACTTCATCATGAACCAGGGCCCCCCTAACCCCTTCTACCCCTCTGCCGGTCTGCCCCTCAAAGAGTACCGAACGTAGGTAACTCGGGAAAGGACTGCATATATTTATCGATCCGCGTCGTACGTCATAGCATATGTTGATACTGTGCGCTTGAGTGGTTGCAAAGAAGGCAAGCTTGTGTGAGTTGCTTCCAGCTCCCCGGGTGCCACAAGAGCACAGCAATAACAGGAGCGCTTTCGGCGTTAACTTAAAGCAGACAGGTATTCTACAAAAGGCTTAAGTGGGGCGTTATGACTCGTCGCTTAAGGTCCGTTTATAGACGGCGTGATTAGATATACCGTTGCCAGTTCTTGCTGTGCCAATATCCTCGCCCCTATTCCACTCCCCAGCCGCCTAGAAAGTGAATATTGTAACTATCGAGGCTCAACTTGGGAAGGGAAAAATCTCTTTGGATTCTCCCACGGCGGGGAAGTTCACCTCTTCTCGGCTCTGTCGTGTTTTCGGCCCCAAAGGACGTTAAACCAGTTCCAAAGCCTAGCAAGTAAGAGAGCTGAAACGGCGAGATAGCGTCGAATGCTCTCACAGTTAGGACTTTATTTCTGAAGAAAAACCTTTATATAGGCGCCTCTCTTCTCATTTCCGTGGAATATGAGACGGTCAAAGGAATAGTTCCGATGACTTGGAGCCGTAACTTATATCCCGTTGTTTGCAGCGTCTCACTGGAATGATATTTATAAATAGTCGCTCTGGCGTACCGGTCCTTCCTAATGATCCATTGGGAATAACATATAATACCTGACGAAGGGGCGAAGTCGCGGCACACCAACAAGTTTCTAAAGTTGGGCCGCTAAGCGCAATAAACTGGCCAATCAGATAGTATCAAACCTCTCGGAGTCTCTTTGTAAGTGACTCGACAACGTGGACCACCAACACTTGTTGCTACTGCTGTTAGTTTACCTTTTATCGGGGTAACATAGCCACATGTTGAAACTTTTGCCATTCAGAAAAGGTAGATGCGAACTACCATTTAAGACCTTCATCGCCCCTTCTGGTATACCGTAATCCGTCAGCAGTTAGCTAAACAATTCCAAACTTTTCACTGTTTCGATCTTTTCGGCCCTAATAGTCGCCTCTGTCGTAAACGGACATATTAAAGGAAGTTTAAGACAGGGCCGTCACTGGTACGTTTATCCAGTATTACTAAATATCTTCCTGTCCGTAAGGCGTCAGGGCGAATAATAACGTAAGTTACACGCCCATACATCTGGTATTATCGACCACCACTTATTCTTATTAACAACTCCAAGTTTCTCGGCCGACGTTTCGAATCTGTCCTTCACAATGCCAACAACAGGGCTGGCAGTTGTTTTAGAGACTGCGGTTTCCGGTGGCGTGGCTGCCTTGGTGATGTACGCTATAATAGAATGTCTTGCCGTACGGCGCATCGGCTACAGTCATACTCCAGAGGGTCGGGCTTCCATACCCCTAACGATAGCTTATTTCGCAGGCGCTGTGGCTATTACATACGGTGGGATTGTGAGGCATCATGAGTGGAGTGCCCTTATGGACCGCCTGCGGGAAGTTCTGGCGGAAAGCATTGGCGAGACTTGTGCAGCTACCTAGGCTTAGAGTTAAGAGAATTGGGACGGCCAGTTTTACGTTTCATCTGTATATGGCTTTGGGGCCTAAAGGAGAAGAAGGCATCGTATTGGTGGGGTGTATTAATAGTCTAAGGCGGCTACGATCAATCGCTTCCGAAGCCGAGTAGGTACGCACTTAACGATCCTGAGGGCGCGTCGAGGGGCTAGTTAGAAGAAAACATGTATACGACCTCGCGGGATCTGGGAAATGATAATGGATATATACTTGACTCTTAGTATAATGCCGGCCAGAATCGTATTACGTATAACGCTGAACCGGATGCATTAAATGTAAACAAAAGTACCGATTTCAAATATAAAAGCAGATATATAAAATTTTTATTTTTTTATTTTATTTTTTAGTTTTTTAGCACTTAGTCACTTATCTTATAAGAAAGAGAAATAAGTCACCTGAACTCTTTTAACAAGGCAGGGAGTCAAACTAATGTGGCTTAATGTCAATCAGATGCGAAATTTCGGTGTAAGAAAGAACATAACGCGGTACTGGACTGCTACTAGGAATATAATACAATATCCACCTCGTTTCCCCTTACCGTCTCTCCCGTTTGATTCCGGGGAATCTATTACTTTCTGTCGTATGATCGGGCATAGCTGACTGTAACAACTTTAATAGCGGCCCATTTCGTCCGAGTACGGATATGGGCAGTTTAGTTTGACGAAGGTGCTATATTTCCTTATAAAGTTATTAAGTGCTGATTCGTAAAAGGTTTGAAATATAACTGAAATATGATAGCAGCTGGCGCTCGTTCTCCATATCTTAAGCCCCTATTTTTTTCTCTTATGCCATGAATAACGAGAAGCTATAATGTAGGCCTGGCCTTGTTCAGAGGCCAACACTATCTGCCTTTTACTAGCATGTTCACCGTTTACGCTGCCTCGGATAACGCGGTATTATGTCCATAAGAACTTGATGGAATGGGGATACCGGCGTCTTGCTCTTTTCTTCTACATATACATTACATGGTCTTTATAATACTTGGTTAACTATGGTCCATACTGAGATAACCGTCCCCTATGCGTTACGCTCAGCTATTAAGTTAGGAGGAGTACCTAGTAGATGCAATCATCGACAAACTAGTCGTTCTTTGTGATGTCGACGGCCGACCAGACCTGCCGAACATAGCCGCTTCGACAGAGAACAACCTTTAGGGTAGTCAGTCCCCTGCATATCAAGGACCGTGATATGCTACGTGGACATAGCAGCTAACCAGGACAGCATTTAAACCCACCGACCTTGAATTCTTCTTCATGCGAACGAGTGATTCAGGGGCAGCAGCCCCATCCGGCCCTTGGTGGGGATGTACTCCCTATTCTATCATGTAAAAGCATGGCCCCTTTATACCTAGCGGATCGATTGGGACTCTGGCCACAGTACATAAATGATGACATGTTAATAGCCGAAGCTTGACATATACATGCCCTATAACCACTACTATCTAAGGTCCATCTTCATCTTCCGCATAGTATCCTGGCAGGTCCCGGAAAAGAAAACAGGCATTACGAGCCTAGAGTGGGCCGGGGTTGTCGATGAGGTCTACTCTAGTCACGCTTGCAAGTGAGGAACATAATTAGGCTGAGTCGCTTGAGAGGGCATTATTTGTAGATAGATCCCTCTGATACCAAGCATAGCTGCCCAGAGTGACTTGCGCTCTACCGGACACTAATGAAACATGCCCGGAGTAAAAGAGGCATCATCGGACTTACAGGAGAGAAACTACCAAAATGTATGGTAGGATTCACTACTAAGTTACGGGGATGCTGGTGATACTCAAGCTCCAGGCCAGGGTCTTGACGCCTTCTAATACAGGACGATTATTTTACGCAACTCTTAATACATTGCAATGTCCGATCTGAGATGATCGCAGTATTAACTGTACCGCAAGGGATATATGCTTCTGTGATGCGGCATTACGAGCGACTGACAGTTGGAACAAGTAGCAGTGGATGAGTTCGTTAGACTAAGAATGAAGCCCTTTTTATGGATATATATAGACGCTCATCCACCAGTCTTCAAGAACGTAAGCCTCACATCTTCCCAACTGCATTACAGCTGTCTATGTTGCACGATCAAACCTTCTTTCCACCGGACGCGCTGTCACCAGGTTTTTTGTCAACCAAGCTGTCGGCCATGGCATCGGCAGTGGCCTGCTTGAGCCTCTCGCTGTCTTCCATCTTAATCGCCTTGTTACCTCCCTTTGCATCCCCCTCGTCCTCACTGTCCCCAAGGCTGAAGGGGTCATTTTCGGCGACTGGGTTTGGCTCAACTGTAGATAGAGGTTGCCATTTGCTTTGTTTGCCCGGCGGTGGGGTTGAGCTATTCTTGGGCGGCACCTTGGACGAGGCTCCATAGGCGTCAATGTCTTCCGCTCCATCTCTAAAGGCAACCTTACGGCCTTCTGGTTTGGGTGACGGAGAGAGCGATGGGGGTGAGGGTCTGTAGAGGTTCGCATTGCCTGGCTGGCGGCCTTGACCAGGTGCTGTGTTATGGTTAGATATCTGGACCGTGGCTGCTTGGGATACAAGGGATACTAACTACCATCTGGGTGGATTCTCATGCCAGCGAAATCGTCACTCAGAACCTTGGGATCGGCATCGTAGCGCTCGTAATCTGCACTGCGCCGGCTGCCTTCGCCACTTCGCCTGCCATGCGGCCGATGTCTCGACGGCTGCGACTCATCCTCGTCCTCATTGTATGCATCGTCGATCTTTTTCTTTAAGTTGGTGAACCAGGTGTTGACCTGCTTCTGGGTATCGAGGAAGCCTTTGCGCAAGTTCTCCTTAATGACGGGAAGATCATCGTCGAGGAAGCTATGTTCGCGCTCGTACATCTCGTTGGGCTTGAGACCTGTAGCTGAACGGTGGTACGGCTGTGGTTGCCTCTCACCGCGGGGGCCACGGTTCGTTGTCCTTGCTTCATAGGCACCAACATTGTCATACTGCTCAGCAAGCTGGCGAGCATAGAGTTCGTCGGCTTCCATCTGCGTCATGGCGGCGCGACCAGTAGGCCGAGGAGGCTGAGGCGGAGGGACAGGCTCGCGCTCGGGTTCGTTCTGGACAGCGTCCGGATCGCTCATAGCCAGAAGGGCATTGAAAGCTGGGTCAATCTGGCCGCTACTTGCGATTAGGACAGCCCTAATTACAGCAGCATCGATGTTCGGGAAAGCTTCCTTCAGGATCATCTCGTTCTTCTGCTGCTCAGTGACAGGTCGAGGGGGCTTCGCAGGTGGTACTGGGTCTTGCGAGGTGGCAGGCGCAGTTACGGGCGTGGCAGCAGTAGACGCAACGTGAATCGCGTCACTATCGTTGTCAACTACGCCAGTCTCTTGAATATCGTCGTCATCCATCTCGAAGGGCTTCACAGTAGTTGGAGATTCGGGGACCTCGGTGCTTGAGGGGGCGGTTTTGCTCTGTAAATCAATCCGTCAGTTGGACTCGGTCCGGGCCCCCAGCGTGCGGAAGAGTTGGCCATCGTAATCTAATATTTAATCTCTTTCGCTGAATGAGAAAACGAGGATAATGCAAGCTTGGCTCACCGTATCGGGAGGGGCGGCCATATTGAATAGACGCTAAAACGTATTGATATCGATGATCAGGAAGGCTTCTAGAGTGGTCGATAAATTGATGGATCGCGCTTCTAAGTGCAGTGGAAATGGTGGAGATATCCAGAAATGGGGAATTTGGTGGTCGTTTCCCTAATGTACCTAGAAGGTGGGCACGTAGCAGGATGCAAGCAATGCAGATTTGAAGGTAGGAACTGTTCTTGACAACGATAACGTACGGTTTTATGTTTGATGAGTTGACGAGGGGCTGTTTAATGAGCGGTTCCATGTCCGCAGCATTCCATGCAAGCCGTTGCTTGTGACGCCCGCTGATGACGACATGCGCCACAATCCACGTACTCGGGGCTGCTGCTATGTACGTACGTACTGCAGGTACCGCTGCGGGGATCATAAGTGACTGCGCCACACAACCTCTTTCGGCTTGAAAGTGAAGGCGAAACTTGTCCGTCTAGCTTCTTCCCTAGCATTCATTTGTACTGTCTGGCTCTAAAGGAAGTCTCTAGTACTGTGCAGTTGACCTTGTCATTAATGGATCTGCCACCCCAGCGATCTTTGAATTTCCATTAACAGTTTGCTCTAATGTTAGTTGACTTCTAATAGTGGGCAACTTCAGGACCACCCACTCACGCCACTATAGCTCACTTGTCCAGTAACGATCTCCCATAGTTAGTCTAGCGACAGCTGGGGATGAAGTTCAGTTGGGTCCGGTAGTGGGTGGTCGACGAGCATGAACTGTAGGAGAGCATTTGGGGATTTGTAGACCCCAGGTATTGCTGCAACTGCGTCCGGGCCTGTATCTGCATACATACACATACGAATGTAGTTGTCATTTAGCCCGACCTGCATTCCAAGGATTCCAAGCAGTCAAGCAGCCACAATGACAGACTTCGACCTCAGTGCAAATTTCATCCCTGCCCTTCATAAGCCCTCGTCACTTCTGCCCATTACAAAGCACCGTGAGGGCCTACTCTACCTCATCGAGACATACCCTGTCACGATTGTTGTCGGCCAGACTGGCTCCGGTAAGACCACGCAGATACCTCAATATCTCGAACACGCGGGCTGGTGTCCTGATGGAAAGATTATCGGCGTCACTCAGGTTAGCCACCCATCTCTTTCCCTCTAACGTGCCTCCTTTTCTTCCTTGACCATGCTGACCGAAAATAGCCTAGACGAGTCGCTGCCACCACTGTTGCCATCAGAGTCGCTGAAGAGTATGGCTGCGATCTTGGCAAGGAAGTCGGATATTCGATCCGATTCGAGGATTTGACATCCGCTGCGACCCGTATCAAATTCTTGACTGACGGGTTGTTGATCAGGGAGGCTCTTGTGGACCCTCTACTATCGCGGTATGCCGTCATCATGGTTGACGAAGCACATGAGCGGTCTATATCTACCGATATCCTTCTCGGCTTGCTACGGAAGATTCGGAAACGGAGGCCCGAACTGCGAATAATCATCAGCAGTGCCACGCTCCAGGCAGAAGAGTTTGTGCGTTTCTTCTCTGACCAGAGCGATGACGGTGGCAGCCAGCAGTCTGCGGAGAATGGGAATTCCCAGACCGCAACCATCATCAGCCTCGAGGGCAGAACATACCCGATAGATGTTCTATACCTGGAGTCGCCTACGGAGGACTATGTTGAAAAGGCCGTATCGACCGTGTTCGAGATCCATACCAAAGAGCTAGAAGGCGATATTCTAGTTTTCTTGACGGGGCGGGAGGAGATTGATGCAGCCGTACAAGCTGTCGCGGAACGTTCCCTGCAACTTCGTCCAGGTTCTCAGTCAATCTCACCCCTACCGCTCTATGCTGGTTTGTCGACCGAGCAGCAGATGTACGTGTTTGATGCGCCGCCCGAAAACACACGGAAAGTCATATTCTCAACGAACATTGCTGAAGCGTCCGTGACTATCGAGGGTATCGTATATGTGATCGATTCCGGGTTCGTCAAGCTGCGAGCTTATGACCCTCGGACGGGTATCGAGTCTCTGACGGCTACGACAATCTCAAAAGCAGCCGCAGCTCAACGTGCTGGACGGGCTGGCCGCACGAAACCCGGCAAATGTTTTCGTCTCTACACCGAAGATGCTTTTCAGAAACTCCCCGACGCAAATGTCCCCGAGATACAAAGATCGAACCTGGCACCCTTCGTACTACAACTCAAGGCGTTGGGGATTGACAACGTCGTGCGTTTCGACTATCTAACCCCGCCGCCCGCGGAGCTCTTGATCAAGGCGACAGAACTACTTTATTCTCTGGGGGCGTTAGATGAGTATGCTAAGCTTACGAAACCGTTGGGTATGCGAATGGCAGAACTCGCCGTCGAGCCCATGATGGCGAAAACGCTGTTGACCGCTCCTAGCTTCAGCTGCTTGAGCGAGATGTTAACCATAGCGGCCATGACGAGCGTCGGTTCCGTATGGATTCAACGAGAGGGCGAAAAGAAACAGATGGAATCCGCGCGAAGAAAGTTTGCTGCCGAAGAAGGCGACCATCTCACCCTGCTCAATGTCTATCAAACATTTGTAACGAAAGGGAAGGAGTCCAAATTCTGTCACGAGAACCATCTTAATTACAAGTCCATGATGCGGGCCATCAGCATCCGGTCACAGCTCAAGCGCTATCTCGAGCGGTTTGGGATATCCGTGGACGAGAGTCTCAGGGCGCCTCCTGCCGGGTTGGGAGAACAGATTCGGAGGTGCCTCACAACGGGCTACTTTGCGCACGCCGCTAAGATGCAGCCCGATGGGAGCTTCCGCAACGTCGAAGGCGGGACCGTCCTCTATGCCCATCCCAGCTCTCTCATGTTCAACCGAAAGGCGGACTGGGTCATATTCCACGAGGTGATGGAGACGGGTAGCAAGATCTTCATCCGGGACGTTACGAAGATCGAGAAGAGTTGGCTTTTAGAGTACTCCTCGGGATTTTACCAGCTTAAGCCATAGCTCGGGAGGTGGCTGAGTGCTCAAAGACATTTGGGTTACCCCTGTCGCATTCAGGCTTAAGAAAGAGCCTCGATCAATGTCCCAATACTACAACATAACTAGTTAGCATAGCAATGTGCCCTGTGATCCGTTTACTATTTGGTCTCCATTGGTTTCACAATCAGATGTTGCTCATAGTAGTACTTATTAAGGAACTATTATGGCAGAAGCTAAATGCTCGTTAAGTCATTAAGAAGAGCTAAGTCCCAAGTTGCGCGACCCTCAACCGTCTTAGGCAAGTCAAAATTGTTACAGTGTAACCCATTACTTATTAATACCCGCATAGAAAGTTTGTTGCACGGTTAGGTCATTGCGCGTCGCTTCGGATTATTACCAAGTTGGTCCGACTTCTCCCCACATACCGCCGGTCTACATTGTAGTATTCAAATTTTCCGAAAGACACGCGATCGAGAATACCTCAAGCTGTCCCATTCAATCGAGCGCGGACAATCAATTCGTCTCGAAATCAAACCAGGATATACATATGCCACACCCTTTGTTGCAGTCTTCGACGTTCTACTCCATTGTAGTGATCCGTAGGTACTTGTGCCCGGGAATCCACCCAACACGACTGGTCGGGTCTCCGTTAATATGTATGTATTTTATATGGGCCGCTGGCGCGGAAGCCCGGGTCTAGAATAGGGAACGCCCCTGCTCTGCTGCTTTAAGGCGTGTGGTGAAACGCTTGGAAAGGCTTCTCCCATGGACATTACTCTAGTAGTTACCTGGGTATATAATAAGCTACCCAGGTGTCTTTTCGATGCTATGTGAGCGCGTTGCGGGCGTAATGATATGGCTGGGTTTGTGCATTCTCCCTCATATTATGATATTGGATGTTAACTATTGGTTTCATTGAGTTCTTCTGCGAGTCACACAAGGCTTTAACCCGCCCCAGGAGATAAGCTCAATCGAGAACCGAAAGGCTTTGGATAATCGAATCTCTTCTTTGTAGCCTTCTTGGCTCCCCTTACTGGTTGACCGTCTCGGTAAAACTACATACAACACGCCCTGGAAGACTATTTCACCGGAGGCTCCGCGCGGAATTTACTTGACCCCTTTCACCGGCTCGAGGTTGGTAGCCAGGCGAAAGGGGGAATTGTGCTAACTCGCATCAGGTTTAGTACCAGTTAATCCCTGCCTCCTATCCTGCTATCGTGACCCGTTCCTGCATTAGACAGATTCAATGTCTCCTCTCTTCCATTGCTGAGAGACTAGAGACTAGAGATCTACGATTTGGGTAACTGGGACAGGTTCGGCTTCGACATGTGTCCCTCTTTTATTACTGTATATGAGAGTGATGCGTTTAAATAAATAGACATTACGAGGGAGACTCGGCGAGAGAGAGAGACTCTGGCCCGTGGCGTTCTAATTCCGTACGAACGATGGCTGACATTGGGAGAAGAGCACGGGGAGGTCTTTGCAGCTCCACACCCCCTTCTTTCATTTCCGGCGATATTAGTTCTCATTCGTCAATTCCCTGATCCTAGCTCCTCAAGATATACATTAGCTTTGTACCACACCCGCCTCGCTGCAGCGTGTTAGTTTGAAATGGAAGCCCTTTTGAACTTGCTCCTCTCCCTATTACTTTCATCCTACCTAATTCTTAATAACTCGGCCTATTCTTCAGCTTGCGAGGCGTCCATGACAATCGGTCTATAGACCATAACTGCCTTGCTCGCCGGCCTAACAGCTAACTTTTCGTCACTCTTTTAGTCTACAGTCACTCTTTTTCAAAGTCACTCCTTATTGGCGTTCCAACTGTTACATGCTGGGATTCCGAATAAGACGACCGCTCATTTCAAAACATCTCTAGTTCATAGGTCCGACAATATAATTGTTCACGAACGTCACGAACATTCCCTCCGTCATCCAACCCGGGTCACACGAATCGGCTTCGACGAGTAGCGAGGACCTATTCATTCAGTTTCCCGCACAAGTCTATGCATGAGAGGCTATACTTATCTCGTCTGGGAGGGACTGGTTCAAATAATTTGCGTGTGACGAGCTAGCTTCCCTTCTCGTACGTAATGATGGGCCGGCAATTTTTCCACGCCGGATATTATTATCACGGCCATAGTCATGTTCACGGTCACGGTCACCGCCACGCCCGTACCGAACTGCCACATGGCAACGTAGACCGATCTTCTGAATTCGTGGGTGGGGGTACAACCATTCCCGTTGAAGACGGCCACGTTCCCATACTACCTAGAAGTGGTAGCGATGAGAAACCAGTCGGCGATACGACCAACCTTGTCATTGGTATCGTTATTGCGTAAGAGTGACTGTCGAGTTTCCGTGGTAATTTTGCTGACTTGTGTATAGCGTTCCTCTCGCTGCTATTTTACTCGTGTTGGCGTATCTTCACCGCAGAAACACCAAGCGCGTAGCTCGAGAAGACCTCGATGACAAGTATAGGTCGTTGGATTTCGGACTGGAGAACAATGGTGGTGCCGGCAAGAAGAGACGGAGCGCCTTCTTTGGCAAAGAAAAGGACTCATCGGCCCATAAGGCTCAGTTGTCTATGGACATGAATTTGTCCAGCCCTTACCTTTTGCCACCAAATCTTCAACAATCCCGCGAGTCTCTGAATTCACTTGCTCGATCAATTCACAAGAATGAGGACCCTTACCGTCCTGTGACGGAATACGCCAGCAGCGACGGTACTTCTTTGCGCTCATTGAACAAGGGAAACGACCGGGGCTCTGGTTTCAACGGTTCCACCCGGGTTGGTCCTCCTCCCCGGCTGAATCCAGTGCCAACTGGTCCCCTTCCGCAGCTACCCCCTGCTGCTCAGACGCCACGACGACAGGAACTTCCGGACGATGTACCTGCTGTGCTGACCCCATCTAAGGGTGAATTCCGGTTCACTGACGAGGAAGCTAAGGGCAGCGTTCCTTCAGTCGCCCCACCAGAGCAAGTCCCGGTGATCCAGGAGCCGCCTGCTGCCGCCTCGAAGATTCCTCAAACAGGCGTGACTGAGACTGTCCGACCCATCTCTGGAGACTTGACCAAGGCCAATCAGTCTTTGAGAGGCCCGGTGAATGACAGAGAATCGATGTCTCAGAGCGGTTCCCAAATTGGAGCCCAGGGCTTGGGCACTATGGACGCGACACTCCCTGCCCGAAATGATTCCATGCCCGTCATTAAGACAAGCGAAATTCAAGACTACCAAGACTACTCGGAACGATTCCAACTCGATCAACCCGATCATGCCGACCAATCTCAGGGAGCTGATGATCAACAGACGGAGCAACGTCCCAATGAGCACGACTATCCCCGTTCTGCGGGGTTGGGCGTACCAGGGCAAGATAACCGTCGGTTGTCTGTAGGCTTCCGACCACTGCCCCCGGATGACTTCCTTGAATCGGAAGATCCCGAGTTCAGAGCCAACCGGATCCGTTCATTCTACAAAGAGTACTTCGATGATAGCGCCAAGCAAGATGCCGGAAAGCCGCCGCCGTTGCCACAGCAAGCCACGTACCACGAAGATTATAACCAGAATTACCTTGGCGAGGCTGCATATTTCGATCCAGACACGAATGCTTTCGTCATGCCTTACGCTGCGCCCGTCACCCGTAGAGCCATGACCCCTCCTCCGAACTCCAGGCGACCCATGCCGGGCCCCAGACAGCGTGGCCCCCCAGGAGCCATGCCCATGCCTGGCGGCCCAGTCGGTAGACCTAGAGCCGGGTCGACCATGTCGGCTGGTAGGTGGGCTGCTCCGAGCCCCCGACCTGGTTCCTCGGCGTCGAACCCACGCTTCGTCGGCAAACCACGCAAACCCATGCCTCCTCCCGCTGACCTCACCAGCTTGCCTACTCCTGCCAAGCTTAAGGATGACTCGTTCGTGATCTTGAACCCACTGGATTTCGCGCCCCCGCCCACCATCAAGGACCATGCAGCCGGTCGATCGCAGAGCCCGGTTGGCGAACGAGTGCCATACCGGGCTGGTACGCCTCACACGCCGCTCGTCGGCGCCTTTGAAGACACCACTCCTCTTCCTAGCCCGTAAGTGCCAATTTTATAGCGCTTCTAGTTCCATACTGACTTGTTTTCGCCACAGGCATCTACTGCGCAAGTCCGGTACTTTTACCGCCCTTGACTTCGCTCCCCCGCGTCGGTTTAAGGACGCAGACACGATGAGTGATGCGGGCAGTATTCGCAGCAACACTACGGGCCTGTCGTCCAAGAACGCTGCCGCTCTACGCAACGGAGCCGGCCGTATCAGTCGGCTGCCTGGTGACACCGTTTTCACACAGGCTGACTTGGGGAACACGCTCAAGCCGCAATGGGGCATGCGTCCCT
Source organism: Monosporascus sp. mg162 (assembly GCA_004155945.1). Lineage (NCBI taxonomy): Eukaryota > Fungi > Ascomycota > Sordariomycetes > Xylariales > Monosporascus > Monosporascus sp. mg162. The sequence continues at coordinate 24,154 of QJNY01000098.1, forward strand.
GATCATGGACCCCCTCAGTCTCAGCTATCTTCTGCAGAAGTGAAATCCGTTTTGGCTATCCGGCGTAGCTAATGATTCATAGATGGGTCAATTGTGTTTTCGGATTCACAGAGCGCGGAGCGGGAGCGGCTTGCTTGCTATATATCTGTCGTTGTATCGGTCACGGCCCTTCATATTGCTAATGTCTTGTCCCTGAAAGGTTTGCGCTCGGGAAAGGGTTGCCTTCTTGAAAACACTTTGGTTATTGATGAGCATTGTCAAGTTGTCATCGATCATGACCGGAGAAACCCTTTTCATTGGTCATAACAGCTCTCGATTGCATGGGTGAATAGGTGTATAATATAGAAAGGATATTGGGTGCAATCACAGGCGCCATCACATAGCAATTAGGACTTGAGGACGCTCCAGGATATTACAATGAAAAACTTCGTTTCTTCTACATCCGTCTCGAACTACGTACAGTGTGAGCCGGTACAGTAGCTGATCTCATAACCTCACCGCCTCGGGGATCTATTGTATAGCCTCCCTTCTCGGCGTGGTCGCCCGAATTAACGTGAACTTGTTGCTGTCTTGGATCTATTGATATCAAGGCGGGCTTCTGGCGTTTTATCAGGTGGCCAACTCTGTAGCAACCCTGCTGCGGTTTTTTGCCGCCCGGAAGATTTTATCCGCTTATACTTGACCGGGACGAGAGACTGAGTTTAACAGGAGATCAAGCATTCAGGAACGCGTCGTAAGGGCCCATCAATAACCAAGTAGCTTGTAAAACTTACGTAAGTCGTACGCAGCATTGAGACAGAAGAGAGAGCTCTCGTGAAGAGCTGGTTGTCTGTCGGCCGTATGGCCGTCCACATGCTAGCTTACCCTATCGTATTGCGTTCCTAACTTAGACGCTTAGATACGATCTCGAGGTCTCCCCAGATTGGATTCGAAGCCTTCCGGCCGGCCGGACGTGAGATGAGACGAGGTGATAGGGGCAAGGCCCGGGGCCGTACTCTAGTTATCTATACAGGTGGATAACCACCGCCAATAAGAAAATGCCCGGCGGCTCTCTCGCTACGTGAGTCCTGACAGAAGCTACGTGGGCGCGAGGCAGGCTAAGTCCACAGTGTTTCCGAGCTACACGGAACCAGAGCACGCATGGCTGTGCATCATGGCGGTTGTTACGGGGGCTGGCCGAACGACCAATTTGGCGTATCCGTATAGGGTCACTTAGTATGCAGGCTGTCGGTCTCGAATTCTGTATCTCCTTGGGGGAAATATGAGAGCTCGCTGTAGTGACCTATGTATGCTAAGTATGCGCCGTCACAGCGGTATATCAAGTTGATGCGTTAACCGCCAGCGGCGTCATTCGGGCGAGATCGTCGAGATATGTTGCCCAGTGCAGATGGTGTCGAGAGATCCCAACGGCAGGAATGGTCAAGTTGCGCCCGGACCTATTCTACCGAGAGGAGAGCCGTCCATTACGGGTCTCCCATAACCAGTGTTGAGAGCTTTCGACGCTCTTATGAGATAGAATCCCTGGTTACGTATGACGTTGAATGGAGGGAACCGGTTTCATCTACTGGCAGTGACGAAGAGTTCTCCGTCCGGGGACAGTCCGGGGTGATCAGGGTTTTGTGGTAATAGCGGCCTGCTGTTATTGCTGGGGTCGTTCATGTACTTTCGGCATGATAACGTCATTTTTTTTGTTGACACAGTCCACTACCTCCGTGGATGCATAGGAGTCCCAATATCCTACCTTGGATCAATTGTCGTCAGACGTTGACAAACGCAACGGAGACATGATGGGAGAGGATGTTTAGTAGGTAGTAGCCGGCTCGACGGAGAAGATGGGGCTAGGTTCGCTCAGGGATCGCTCGCCAAAACCACCTGCACCTCCGAGTACCTGTAAGCGAGCGGCATTGCTCGTTGGGGATACCGGGGCAGTAGATAGATACTCTGAGCCTTCCTACCTAATAGGCTCCCAAAAATTGCTCAATAAGCCTCTTGAACATGCAGCCGCCACGCCCATCCCAATTGAGGCTGTGTGCTTCATAGTGTATTATCGATGTCTTTTTCTTGAGTCAACGCCGGCATCTCATTGGCGTCGGTCGATCTTGTGATCCGGATGCGACTGTTCAAAAATAACTCGAAATATAGTTCGCTCGGTTCTGCTCCAGGTAGTGTACCCGTGGCCGAAGCTACCATACGTTGCATATCCCTTGCGCCTCTCCGTAGGTAGTCGCCCCGCGTCTTGCGCTAGGTTATATGCGTAGCAATCATTTCGAGTCTTGTCAATCCTTGCTGTACCAGGACGGAAGTGCTTCGGGGAACTTCATAGACCAATCGATATTGCCTAAATGTAGGCCCAGAGCTGGCAGTGCCTAGAGTTCTTTCAAAGTGGGTTATGCACCTTATCTGACGCTACATGCTTGCATCTGCAAGAGCCGTAGGGCATAGGCTTCAAGAAGCACGGAAGACCTATTCAATGCATACTTAGTCCGGGTAGATACCTGATATATCGCATGACGCATGTTGGTGCTCTGATTACAGCTTACTGAAATGTGAATCCGATGCACCTCTTGTGAAACAATCTCATTACGTATGGGCACTCGTCGTTACATCAGTTTGTGGCACTCGCCACATACACATACACATACACAAGATTTGTGTGGATGGCGACGATCGATAATGAGATCGATGCCGGCTACCGTCCCTCGTGGTAGGTGTCTCCTTTTGTCGCCGAAGTGCGAAGCTGTAGAATGCGTTCTAGTCCGTAACTAGCTGAAGCGCATATGCTCTCATATTCCTACGGGCTCAGCCCCGTATCTACGGAAGAGACTGGCCAACGACGTCCTTCACTCGCAGCTCGCCCGCCAGAGTTTGGATGTCGCCACGAAGACCTTCCTACGTGAAATCTAGCGACGGTTGATGTATCGTGAGTCTAACGCGGATACTGTCGTTGCCGGCCGAAGAGTGTTCCCTCCGGGAAAACGTGAAGGATCGAGCCCGATTTGTTTTGTATCACGTACGCACGGGGGGAGATCGATGACTGGGTGGATTCTGGCGGCATCGTGCATTGGAAACGTTCCACGGAGCTCACATAGGTGGCGGCGAGCCGCCCATCTTGTCGATCTTGACATGCGGCAGGATCTCCAGATTTCTGAAAGAGGCAGAAGGGACATGCTGGAAACAGTGACACATGAGCATTTATCAGTGCCATTAACTCTCGTCCAAATATATACCATTACAGCAGACAGGTCTACATCAGAGAGATACCAGACATTTAGGATAGAGCTTGTGGTCTTAGGTAGGCAGGATTAAGGGAGGCCAGCGAAAGGCTGAGAGGGACCCCGTACAATCCGTGCTGGCGAAGATACATATGCGTACATAAACCGCTGGCGGCTTCAGGGTGTCAGTCACGTAAACATACCACCTACAGCCGACGTTTAAAGTGAAGTTTATACCAAAAACGACCACGATAACCGGAAACTAGGTAACCTTGAGAAAATTTCAATAGAGAGTTAGGTAAAAGAAACATCAATATCCTTATTTATTAGAAACAAGAGAAGAAGGAAAAAGCCTCAACTTCCTAACAGCCCTGGGCCGAAAATTAAAACATAGTTATTCCGTTCATAACTGCATACGCAATCAAGAATACGAGGTGAGCCCCCGTGCGCGGATCCTGCCAGTCCTGGGTTGAGTTTATTTGACAGTTCCCCACCCCATGGTTATCATCATCACCCAGTCGAGTTTTTCATCATCACCAATACGTTTGAATTTTGAGTTCACGCTTGACATTCAACAACCGGAGATCGATCGTGCATTAACGTTTATAACCCTTCTTTTCTTCTTTATTTTCTAATTTGGTATCGTTCCCTCCTCTTCCTGCCGGCGGCTTGGCCGGGTACCTTATTTTGGTTTCTCGTTTGGGACTAGCGACGACATCGTTCCTTTGCCTTGGATACCTCAAGGGCTCTTCCTCATACGAGGTCCCTACCTCGGGCTTAATTAGCCGAAACCATCCGCGCCCTCTTTTTCTCTCTCTGTCTCTCTCTCGCCAGTCTCTCTTTCCCCTTCTTGCCTTTTGAGACGTATTTAGCCCGAGATCAGCAGTAGGTGGCTTAGCCGAATTCTTGACCTATCAATTCAAACTCCAAGACAGCAAGCAGGCCAGGGGCCCCAAAAAAGAAAGAAGCGAGGATACTTACAAAAGTGTATCGTAGCCACCTGGGCATATCTGCATACAGTATTGCACTCATTCGTTCAACAGAGGCGAGGCTTGCTATTCTTGCCGTGTAGCCTTGACACCCAGATAGTCAAAAGTCTGGATCCCCCCCAGAGGCCCCCCCCCGGACACACACACCCCGGCACTGCCGCCAACCTCAACCAATTACCTTATTACCTACGGAGTTGACTACTGTACAAGTAACCAAAAGGTTACTATTGCCTGCTAGAGCTGGTTAGACCTTGCTACCTTGCAGAACTGTGAACCACCGTCCGTCTTACCATCCGACGGCCCATTCATCATCCACTCGCTCCCGTCTCACCCTCACTGCCGCCCGCTCCCAATTTCTTGTAATCTTTTTTCCTGTTTCGCTCTCTACGCCCACAACTCGAAACCTCTTTTCAGAATTCAATAGCCAATTCTCTTCGAGCTGGAGCGCGTCTCCCTCTCACTCTAGCCCTTGTGTCTACGGCAGGATTTACTAATTCTCATCTTGAGGTATGTATTCGGCCCAAGGATTTTGTCTCCTTGAGAATTCATTGGGCATCGGGTGATCCTGTTGTATGCGCGCCATGTCTAAGTTCCGCTCATCCACCTGTGGAGAATCACAGTATTCGCGATAGCCTCGCCCAAAGTCGGCCACCCACCCAGCTCGTCCTTATTGTATTTACTCGCCTCCGTATTTCCAAGTGGTCTGCGCAGGACTTATTCTCATAAGTGTTACTGCTAACATGCCACCCTATCTAGCTCCACGGTTTCCGGGGTCGTTCCAACCCCGAAGGCCCTTTACAATGTCGGCATCGAACACCACAACCTCGGCCAATACCACGCCTACCAGCCCAACGGAAAGTCCAATTGATAGTACCAGTGTCACATCACCTAGTGAAACGCCTACTGAACCTACTACGTCTACTGAACCTACTACGTCTACTGAGCAACCTCCTGAGACCTCTGAGACTACCTCTACAACTGAATCTGTCACTGACCCTACTTCCGTCTCTACCTCCCCTCCTCCACCACCGCCACCCACAACATCCGAAACTTCAACATCGGAGGAAACCACGTCGACAGAAGAACCCCCTCCTACCACCGAGGAGTCCTCGACTACCACCACTACACCGTTACCACCCTCAAGCGAGACCACTACAACCCCGCCGCCACCATCTACTACCACTACTACTACTGATGAGGAGGCGCCAACGACGTCTACGACAACTACTCGTCCATCAACGCAGCAGCCGTCCATCGTACCAACTGCTGTCACGACCGAATACACCACGTCGGATGGAAGTACTGTATACACCATCACCACTATCTCGACCTTCACACCATCCAACCCTTCTGCCTCAAGTGCATCACCCAGTTCAACGGATTCTGCAGGCAACCTGATTTCGGGGGGTGATTCGCCGAGCGACAGTGGTGGCCTTCCCGCCGGACATATTGCCGTCGCCGTCGTTGTCCCTATTGTGGGTGTAGCGCTGCTGGTCGTTGGCGCGATCTTTTGGTGGAGGAAGCGGAAGCAGCGCAAAGACTCGGAAGAGGAGAGGAGGAAGGAAGTTGAGGAGTATAACTACAACCCCAATGCCGACCCTACTCTGCCCGATATTGGGGGTGCTGGCGCTGCAGGCGCATACGAGATGAAGGAGGATGGATCTTCGGGGTACCGCGGCTGGGGATCAACTACGGCCGGCGGATCCACTGGCCGAAAGGCATCGACGACCATGTCTGGTGGAGTAGCAGGTGTAGCCTACTCGGACGCAACATCGCCCACTAGGGACCATTCGGACACGAGGTCGGGGGAGCCTCTCGTGGGCCCAGGCTCTCAGAGCCCCGAGGGCGAGATACTCGGCGTCATGGGTCCGGCCACTGTCGACAACCGAGGCAACGTTCACCGCGGGCCTTCAAACGCGTCCTCTTCTTACAGTGCTGCTGGCCGATCCGACGGCTCCGGAGAGAACGGTGTAGGCGTCCCTTATGGGGCTTATGACCAATACGGAAACCCGTATGGTGAGCCGGGATACAACCCGCCCCCAGGAGCCCAGCCCGTTATCCGGGACAATCCTGCCCGACGCAACACTCGGATCGAAAATCCGGCGCACTTCCCTCAACAAAGCGCCGGCATCTCGCAGAATTTCTAAATGCCCGATGAGTATCAACCGCATATCGGGTAGGCATCTCTTTATATATACACCATCTAATGATACCCAGACGGGAGTGCGACAATATGGCCATCCCGGCCGGATTTTCGTTCCCGCCAGCGTTGCGCAACTTTTCTCTTTCTTTTTGGATTAGCGGCGTTCGATGCTCTTTGCATTACATCGATGTTTCTTAGACTAATTTCTGCGACGTACGCCACTTGTGCCTGGCTCATTTTCCTGGATTGAAAATACTATTTCGGAAACGGGAAAATTTCTGTCAATTTACGTACATACATGCCCGCGTCTTGGAAAAGCAAATACATGAGGCGTCCTCTATTCGTCGTCTTAGCGCAATATGTCCATCTTTTTTGTCCAAGTCGATGCCGAACATTCCATACTACCCGACGAACAGGATGGATAGTCAGACCATTTCCGATTACACGAGTCTCTACAAGCTATCGAGCTAGTGACCTAAAAAGGCCAACCTTGATACTTGGCGGACAGGATGGCCGTGCAAAGCCGGAAGCCCGACTCCATCGACAGGGAGGGGGGGGGAGGAACAGTGCTTGTATAAACGCAGGATGAAAATGGGCTCGTTGCCTCGAGTTACGAATACGGTGAAGGCCTTGGGATGAGTTTTGCATAGTCAACCCGTCAGTATGCATGGCGATGTGATCAGATATCCATTCTTCGGCTCTGGACCGATGGGATTAGATTGGGGGGTGGGTTGGATTTGTAGGAGCAATTTCACACTCAAGTGGCGATGGTTGTATGTGGAGTAAGGGTATTAAAGAGAGCAACAGCCACACAACCGCAGGCCCTTGTGCAACTAGCTGAACGTACATATCTACCTCCCTATCTATCTATCCGGATCTAGAATGTAAGGAGTTTTGGATATCAGATCTTTTTGGTCCTCGGATGTTACTGCCTCTGAAAATGCCCATCTCGTATAGCGTCCCAAGGCTCATGTCGTCGAGCACATGATCGAGAACTTCTCTTTTTTGCCTCTACCTTAACCTCCTCGGCCCTTGGCAGTGCGGAATAGTGGTATATACGTATAATAAATATCCCTCGCCGTAAGTAAGTTCCGTACCATCGAAGGAGGGCGGACGGGGCTTCTAATTCTAAACTACAAATAACGTGTTTCTACATTCACCTAGTTATCTCCCTGCCTTTAATTATCATGTTCGACTAGCTAGCTAGCGCTAGATTGACATCCGACCAATGATTATTGGACAGAAGTGGCCTACGCTTAAGCTAAAGGTGCGGCTAACCAATCGTAATTTTTTGGGGGGTTCTTGCATGCAGCGGGACGCTCTGCTTCCGTTTCAAGTAACCAACCGGCAACTCGCCCATCATCTGGTGTGATGATTAGACTAGTTCCCCATTCGTCGGATATACATACGTGCATACATACGTACGGCGTCATGAGATAGAAATACTCGGCGGGGATGGATGGATAGACATATGCATAGATAGTTATATACTTCCCACGGTCACGGAAGCAATTGGCGAGGAGGGAGGGACTATGCGGTCATGTCGATATAGATAGTGTGACCTAGGCCCCAATAAGGATTTCGTATCTGTTCCGTATTTGAATGAGATTGGGAAAGATGGGAAGGTGCCCGAGCGTGAGTGGACGATTGCAGTGCCGGCGATAATTCACCGGCAACCAGCCTAAGATCTGCCCTATACCGTCGCATAATGTCTAAGTCACAGGCCGAGAGGAAACGAGCTCCTTGCAAAGTACTTAATAATATCATTCAAAACAGTTCGAACTTTTACTCCGCCTTTGTTACCGGAGGATATAGAGTAGACACCCTGAAACCCCTTCCCTTTGATTAGTGAATACTCCGACAGACTCCGCAATGGTGAGCCACGGGTTCTCCTGGCCCACCATAGGAAAGAACAAAAGCAATAACACTATCTATATACCTCCATGACCATGATACTCGAGCGCCCTATAAGTTCCCCGATGGACGCCGGACTCGGCGGTCCTAACCAATGCAGTGATCAAAACACTTAATCGACACAACAGATGATGCCCTCGCATCTCAAACCCCATAGCGATCAGGCCGCTATATCGCGTAGCGAGGCTATGGTCATTCTTTTCCGAAGCTTCTTGGCTGCCCATTCGCGGCTCTGCTGCCGCGATCTCTCGGCGGCTTCTTCTCTCGCTAATTTCGCCAGCGCCTCGCGATGTTGCTTCTCGCGCTCTTTCTCTTCCGAAAACGAGTTGTCCCTTTTGTAGATCACTTGACCCCGGAGACGCTGCTGCTCCAAATCCTCGGCCGATAGCACGCTTCGCTTGCCGCTGTCCGTAGAACTGGTATGAGACGCGGCCCGGTTGAGATGAGATGCCGCCGATGGCTCGGCGTGGAGCTCTCGGCCCCGAGGCTGCGATTCGTTGAGCGTGCTGGAGAGTGGGGAGCGTGCACGGGGGTGCAGATCGCCCTTACCCGGACTAGATGAAGCCTGAGGATCGCGGGAATTCTCAGCCGTGGCACTCTTTTGTTGTTGGCGCGCCCGGCTGGCAATAGTGTCACGGGGATATGTGCCAGGCGTTGTCCCAGATCGAACCGGCCTTGCCTTGAACTCACGTCTTTTTCGCTCCTCTTCCTCCTGTGCCTTAAGCTGAGCCTCGCGCTGTTCGCGCTTCCGGCGTGAGATAGCCTCTCCTGGGAGCTCAAAAGTGGGCACAACGGAGGCTCTGACAGACTTGGTCCGCCGGATGCTTGATGTCTGAGCTGCCGGCTTCTGTGCTTGCTCGGCTGTGGCTTGCATTGCGAGGCGGGCCTCCCGTTGCTCCTTCAGCCTCCGTGCGATTACCGCTCCAGGCAGCTCAAACGATGGAATGGTAGGTGGCTTGGTAGATTTGACTGGCTGCTTTGGCCGGTGAAGACTCGCTGGGCGCGTTACTGTCTTGTTTGAGGGAGGAGCCTGGGCGAGTGGCTTCTCCTCGCCTTTGACCCTAGAGGAGTCGGGTTTGAAGGATGTCAGGGAAATTGATTTGCGTATCGGGGGCGTCTGGGTCAGTTCAGTGGTAGAATTGGCCCCGAGAGTGGCAGGGCCTGTCTTCAGGACGCTCTTGCGTTTTGTCTGTGGTGACGTAGCTTCCTCGTCCCGAGTACTGGGGGCGCTAGGAGTACGCCTTGGAGATTTCCTGCTTGCTAGCTTCTCCTTTTCCGAGGAAGTCATCTGGTGGAAATGGGCTGCCCGGTCAAATTCTTCTAGCGCTTCCTCCAATTGGTCGAGAGCCTCCACAGAATCCTCAATCCGCGAAGACCTCGTAAGTGATCCTGGTGCAATGTCATCCACGGGACGCTCATGTCCTTCACTGCTCTTGACTGATGATGCCGTGAGGGGTCTGGCTCCGTCCTCTTCAGAAGCCGCTGACGCTTTCCTTGGTGTGACTGTCTCCATACGGGCCTCCGCCCGAATCGTGTTTTCCTGTGCTGGGGTCCGTAGCTCCATCTTTACAGCCTCCTCGTTCTCGTCTATAGGTGTCACAAGGAGGATATACGTGTCCGCATCTGGGTCCTTCATCCGTTCGTCTGATGTTATTTGAGTTTGGGAGGGAAGGAGATTACAACCGAAGAAGACTTTCTTCACTTCGGGTTGAGTCGCGGTTGAAGTACCGGATCTGTCACAATTCGCGACAGGTCCTTGGCCGGGAAATTTAATAGACAAAATCCATTCGAATCGACCGTCGCGATGTTTCACAAGCTGCTCTTCGGCTGAAGGAATATTGCGCGCGGCCTTAATTAAGGGATGATCCGCGGATTGACCGACTAACAAGTCATGCAGTTAGTACGATTTAAAAGGAGAGGTAAGTTTGGGGGAGAATCAACAAAAGGAATCCTACCTGGAAACTCGAGATAGTGCTGCGTACGACGGGAGGGGCAACTCGCCGCGGATCTATTTGAAATCAGAGATCCGTCTTCGTCCTCGGTGACAATCTGGGGAGCCTTGAATGTGTCTGATCCGATCGCCGGCCGACTCGGTCGATGTTGGTATGTTGGCTTATCTGGACCGACTTGGTGATTCTTGGTTGATACATGGAGCTTCCTAAAGGCAGCAGATAAACCGACGTCTGCACAGGAACTTGTCCTCGTCTGGCGATTTTGTAATTCCTCAAAACGGAGTTGACGTAGTGCAGCGAACCGATTGCCTTTCAGTGCGTTATCATCATTGAAAGGCTGGGCCCCTGGACTGGAGCTCTGATCGTTGAAGATATAGAAGCTGCCAGTCCGGGGCTCTGATACTCGACCCATATTTTTAACTACCACTTTTGGTAATATAGTACAGACAGGGATGCCGGCTAACAAGGGGAGGCACGTTAGCCACTTAGACATAGAGGGTTTAGTCGTGCAGAACCAACAAGGGTTTAAATGAGGCCTCGACTCTGGCAATCTCGGGGATGTCTAATTCCTTAAATCGAGCACGGATTCAGATATCAGCTGGGCGTTTTAGAAGAGTGGCGGGGGCTTTAATTGATCTGGTGTTCGAGAACGGCCGTCGGGTTTGATGCGTGGATAAAAAGCAGCAAAATATGATTTAATGGGATTGATGCTCTGTGATGGATGATGAGATGGATGCTGAGAACAACAAAAATAGCAGAGGAGCGGGCCAACCAACTGCGAACACGGAGTTGGATCGAAACTTGGTTATTTGATATTGGCGGCACCTGCAGCAACGAATTGGTCCAACGTGGATGCTCCTGCTTGCGGTTTGTTTGCTGTAAATCGATAGCATCTTCGTCATACGGCTGGGACTGCCAGTGCCTGACTCGCACTCTCTCCCTAATGTTAGCGCACCTCGTAAATGTTAATGACTTCAAAGGCTTGGCCTTGACATAGCTCCTGTCATTTCCATAGCAACAACAGCTGGCTTAATACGCGCGTCTTCTCCCGTCGTGTCTTCCCCGCCAATGTACTTTGTACTTAGTACACCCATTTCAGGTACGGTTAGGCCTCAAAAGGTTCTATTTGGGCGATGCCCCACGAAATAGAGGCTAGAACTTCCTCTTGGTACGGGAACATGTCTCCCAGCTCGTCGCATTTCATTGGGACGAACGCCGACGATAAAGTCGTTGCATTGGATTGACGGACACCGGGATGTGCCGGAATCTAATGCTGCCTGCCAAATGTTAGCAGCTGAGGTTGTCGGCAGGCATGTTCTATCGGCTTACATAAGTCGGCTTCCTAGGATTTTATAATGGCGGATGCAGTCGTTTACTTGGGCTAAAGATGCGGGCCATGTGAGAATATTCAGCCGCTATCGCTATGTTGTCACGATGCCGCCGTAGTGTCTGCATCCCCCTCAAGCGCACTTTCCGCTTGTGCTTGTAATGACGGTGCATGTTCCGTTGGTATCCGCACCAAGGTCTGAGGAAGGGGTATTGAGTCCGCTTGAGAACTAGATGGACCATCTTCACTTCCCCGCGGCTTCGGTATTTTGGCTACCAAAGATGATATCAGTCCATGATAGGGGGCAGTAAGCTTGGTAGGTAGAAATCATACCTGAAGCCATGTTGATGGCCTGTAGAACGTTATGCCAGTTCCCTACCACCGCTGCAATCGCTGTTGACCGAATGTTAGCACACGCTCGACACCCCCTTTTCCGGAGAAGCAGCCATCTCTTCGTACCTTCTGTTCCATCCGAAAGGGTTGCTAGCTTTTGTTCCAAAGCCTCCATCTGATCTGCTACTGCCGCACTCAGGTCCCGCAGGTCCTTAAGGTTCTCCAGCTCTGCCTTCTTCTCGTTGACGCGAGCCACGAGAGCAGCAGGTTGTCCACTGGACTGAGCATTAATGTTGCTCGTCGTGGATCCCTGGCGCATATGGCCTGAGAGCGAGCGCGAAGAGAATGCCATGATTGATTGATTCTTGGGAGCTCACTTGGTTCCCCGGGCTTCTTATTTCGCGTCAATTTGCAATTGCCGGTGGTAGAGAAAGTGTCGCTGAGAACAGCGCGTCGTGCTTTATAGAATATATGAACCGGAGCTAAAGACTGAGTCTCACCAGTTTGTTTCGCGTATTTGTCTCGCATATTTGTTCTCCACGTGCGATTGACGGATGCGGGGTGGGGAACGAACAGAGAGGCCTGAGTCTCTGAGAGGTCCAACCTCACGCCAATGTCATAGCTCAAGTCTCGCTAGACCGCTTCTGGAAGTTTATTGACATTGGGCTCTCCGGCAACTTTCCCTGCCCCCCCATACAAATTCTTTCCTTCCACCGCTAGATTACGCGCACGGTTAGCAACTAGGGTACACGTCCTCTGAGATTTATTGCCCTAACTGAAGCTGCTTGGACTGGATTTTGGCCAATAACGAACAACTCGGCCTACATGATTAACAATCAAGTTATCTGCTCTACACAATCAAAGCTGATTTCACCCACGATCGCTTTATTCATGATACACCGCCATGGCGCGACTCAACGAGCCTTTGGTGCCGCCAGATAACATAGAGACGTGTAAGTGGGTGGATTGGAAGAACAACGAACTAGTACATGGCTGATAACCCGTCGCCCCCAGTACGTCGAAGGTTTCTACGCCAGAACAGGGACATTGCCAGAATAAACTCTACACAATCATTACGCATACGAAGCTTGGAAAATGAATGCGCGCGAATGCTATCTGAGAATCTCGAGCTACGGGGACATATCCTACGGCTCGAGACGGAGCTCCAAGACAGCAGGGCACAGAGAATCGCCGACCATGCCCTCGAGATCAAGGAGAAGATGGAAGCCCAGCTTGTCGAATGGGGAGCCATGCTAGCCGGCTTGGGCCACGAGCCCATCCCGCGAAGCCGCTCGCCGCGCGTGGCAAAGAAGGCCAGGACGAGATCCAGCCTCGGCCGCGCCAGCTGCCAATGGAAACGGAGAGACTCCATAGATTTGGAGGCTCTCGCACTTCAAGAAGGCAGACTGCCTCCTATCTGGGAAACGAAATCGTACCCCCGGGAAACGCTGAAGTAGGTCACTGGACTCTACGTTCGGGTAGGCTATGTGCTAATACGCGTTCCTTCACCAGCCGCGAAGAAATACTCGCAATATGCTCTGAAGCTGCGGAAACTAGTGATTCGCCAGACCTTGGCCCACCGCCCGTCTCACGCTTTGTCGACGAAGATCCAGTTAAGCTTGATTTACCCACGAGGCAGATCGCCGACGACATTGAACCGCCCGCTCTCGCTGACTCAGTTACAAATCCCGTCTCAAGGACATATATCCCGTCACCTGCCAAGAAAGCCGAGCCGGTTGCAAAAGAACCGAACGTTGCAAAGGTCGAGAAGGTATCGACTGCTCAGAATGAGAAGGAGACAGAGCCAAGAATTATCAGAGCAGCACCCACCGCCGAACCCCGAGCTCCGACTGAAACTGTTAAGCCCAGTTTGAAGAGGAAGTCGAGGGACGACGAAGACAGAACCAATGATCAAGCAACACTTCCATCGGCTGAACCTTCTGCGTTGCCAGAGAAGTCTACAGTCCTTAAAGACCGGACGGTGAACAGACCCATCAAAGAGATTAGAAAAGACGGACGAGGAAAACTGAAGAACGCCGGGGGAGGATCAACAACGCAGAGAAAGCCGCTCGGAGCGAAGAACTCGAACGAGAACCTCGGCTCCCCTATGAAGGGAGTGAAGCCCAGTGTCGTAGACGAATTCGCGAAGGCGAAATCAGACGCGAAGCGTGAGGAGCACGCAAAGAGCCGGACGGAAACCAGGAAGGAGAAGGCAAAGGAGAAGGAGACGAAACCGACTCCAGGAGTAATCGAGATCCCGGCCCCGGAACCAGTCATCGCCGAACAAGCACCGCCCGTGGCAGCTATCGAGATCGAGATCAAGCCCGAGCCGCCGGCGCCGCCACAGCAGCAGGAGCTCAATGGCCTTTCCACGGAGCCAAACCTGCCCGTACCCCGTTCCCCCGAGCCTCCAGCGTCGGCGGCGACGACGGCACGGGAAGAGGAGGTCTGCGACACGCCGCCGCCGCTCGACATCTCGTCGCGGGGCGAGACGACACGCGGCAGCCGCCGCACGCGCCCCGCCGTCAGCTATGCCGAGCCCAATCTGCGCGACAAGATGCGCCGGCCTACTAAGCAGCTCCTCGATGCCGTCGCGGGCGAGGGCAAGAGCCTCCAGATGCGGCGGGTTAGTAGCAGTAGCAGCCAGTCGAGACAATCTGAGCTGCCTACGCCCGCCTCCGCCTCCTCTACTTCCTCCTCGGCGGTGAGATCGTCAGGGCTGGTGGGGGGTTCGCCGAGGCTTGCTGCCGTCTGGAAGAATATCCCCGACGCGTCCGTCGCCACCGCCTCGGATAACATGCCGCCGAGCCCGCTCGCGCGGAAGACGGCCGGCAGAGCGTCTCCGCCCAGGGACAGCGACCTCCCCACAACCGTGGTCACGGACAGGAGGAAGCGCAACTCATCTGCCCTGGCCGAACTCGGCGAGACCACGAGCAGCAATGGCAAGGTGGCCGCACCGAAAATACCCACGAACCGCCGCCTCGAGGAGATCGCGGCGCGCGAGGCCGAGGTCGCCAGGATGTTCGACGGGCCGGACGACAACGACAACGACTCCACTAGCGGCAGCGGCAGCGGCTCGTCGTCGCCGACTGGGAGGACCAGCAAGGTGTCGACGTCGGCGTCTCGTATAGCAAGGTCCAAACGCCTGTCGTCCATTGCGGCGGCGCGGGAGGACCCTCCCGAACAGCAGAACGAGAAGAGGGCCAAGAGCGGGACCAGT
The DNA here is from genome assembly GCA_004155945.1 of Monosporascus sp. mg162. NCBI lineage: Eukaryota > Fungi > Ascomycota > Sordariomycetes > Xylariales > Monosporascus > Monosporascus sp. mg162. The sequence goes on from QJNY01000098.1 coordinate 39,244, forward strand.
GCCGTTGTCAGGAAGAGGGCGTCCACGTCCATGATGGCCGCGCCGCCCGCCAAGTCGAGAATAGGGGTCGATAACGATGACGCAGGGCAGGATAGCTCAAGTGTAGATGGAGATAGTGGCCTTACTGCGAGCTCGGCCGACTCCCCAGTTGGTGCGAGGTCGTCAGCAAGGGGGGAGAGGGCGTCGTCTATGCGGCGCAGGAGTATGATGTTATGATGAGCTGCTTCCTACTTGCGTGGAGGGATATCTGATCCCCCTCTCCTTTGTTTACCATTTGATGACGAGGGTCGGCACGGCGTTTCCGGTCCTCCACTTTCTGGATGGAGGGATGAGCTCACGCATAACGGTACGGAAAATTGTGTCTTTCCCATGCACCCCGTAGGAAGTGAATCTTCCAGGGGCCCGGTTGGTTGGTTGGTTGGTTGGTTCATTCATTGAGACTCTTTCTCATTTGTGGTCATAGCGTTGGAGTACTCTGGATACCAATTCATATCTTTGTTCATTTCCTCCAGACGGACAGACTCAGCAAACGGCAGATGTTGCCCTTTTAGCCATGACCCTTCTCCGGGATCGCCGTGATTATCGACGTTCCTTAGTAGCATTTTGTCAGGAAACTCCCGCGCTACCTCGCTCCCCTAAATCACTTCCTCCCGTATGCTTCATTCATGACGATCCCCCTACTGGTTCTACTGGTTTTGTGTAGGTCACCTTCTCCACTGCCACGTTCTCGACCCCCTTTTCGTCCTTCCTCAGCTGGTAGACGTATAGCGTAAGCGATATCCCTTGGACCTGTAGATGTATGGTCAGTCGTCGACATTCAGAGGCCGGCGCGGCCTTGAACTTCGCTTTCCCTCCTATGGACCCACCACCCATCATGCTTGTCCTCGAACCGGGAAAAGCAACAGGAGGAACAACGCGGGAGGTGGATCAAAACTCACATCCATCAAACAGAAGCTAGGCACCATCTCCTCGTCGTCCTTCGCGAGCCACCCCGTCGTAAAAGCGCCGGTGGCGCTGCCCGGGTTGACGAAGAACTTGTCCATGTACTCGAAGGCGTCGAAGCGGTGGGTGCCGCCGTAGCACAGGACGTCGACGTCGAGCTTGTGGGCCTCGGCCAACAACAAGTCGGGCTCCGTGGAGACCAGCGTGAACCCCTCGACGAAGCCGATGCGCAGCGATCCGTGCGTCACCACCTGCGCCAGCGGCAGCGACGTCGCCTCCACGTCAAACCGGCCCTTGACGATCTTCAGGTCCGGCGCCACCGACCGCAGGTACTCGTACGTGTGCCGGTCCGTCAGGTTCCCCAGGCACAGCGTCTGCCCGATCTTGCCCGGCGACAGCAGCTTCTTGAACTTCGGCGGTATGTCCAGCGCCCGGTCCGGGATGTGCAGGTCCCCGATCACGAGGATGAGGAATGCCATGACGGTGTTTGACAAGACAAACCTAATTGGCGCCCCGGGTAGCGGTTGATCGTGTCGTTCTTCTGGTGACGGTGCTGGTGGTTCGGCTGGAAATCGGCGCGTGGAAAATGACCTGCGGGCGGTGACGAGGACTTCGTAATCCTGGGGTTCGTGTGGTTCAATGCAGGCAGTTGTGGTCCCTAATCGCCTATTCTTAGGCAAAGACGGAGTTATTGGACCTGATGTGTATGTTGTTATCGGAATATTGAGGTCGCAGCGCCAGGATAGTGAGCATTGACGTTCACTACAGCTCTAGCCAAGCTGCGCTACACGAAGCAGCTTTTGGCGGCTGATATGGACCTCTCTTGGCCCCTGCAGAGACCCGACAGGGGTTGGCCAGCGAGCCTCAAAAGCGTCATTAGTGGCAGATGACAGCTTTATATACATACAGGTAGGTATCTATCTACATGCAGTTAGGTATAACACAACCTGCTAACATATGCAGTCGGTGTAGCTCTTCGTATCTTGATTGAAGCTACTAGCCGGAGTTCGGGGGATCCTATTATACAGTCGGAAATCCCCATGGGCTAATTAATAACGAGAATTGGCTGCGAAGTCGCTACTCGGACGGCTTTCTCTCGGAGTCCCATCAGCTCACCGGTATTTGGTCGGCAGACTATATACATCTCCGAAGAGCTTACAAAGCCCACGTTTTGTGTCTCTTGGACTTCACAAACCCCCCAAGTTCGCATTAGATTGGTATCCGGCGCCAATCAAAACGGTTCCAACTCAAATCCGAGTCGTCTAACCGTTTAAGTAGCCAAAGACCGTTTACGAGCTGTTGGAGAAGCAGGACAACCAAGTTCCCCTCACCTGCCACCACCACCTGCGTCGCAACCCCCTCCCCCCAATCCGCCGTTCAACCTGGCTTGCGCGCGGAGGGTCCCGCCGGCACTGCTCGTCGCCGGCCTCGGTCGTCGAGGTATCATGACCCCACCAAGCTTCCCAAATAACAACCCCGCGTCGGCATCGTCCCGGGTTGGTCTCCTCTCACGACATCTCGCTGCCGGCGCCCAACACCCAGCGAGCTCCTCTACGCCAATTGCATCCCTTTCTACTACGCAGAGCCGCGGGTTTTCATCGTCTCGACCTGCCAAGATGTCGTCTCAACCCGAACACCCTGCATTGCTCATCCCGGGCCCCATCGAGTTCGACGATGCCGTCTTACAGTCCATGAGCCATTTCAGGTGTGTTTTTGTACTGCCACTCCCGTGTGTGCGTGCATACGTAATGCGCATATATGTAAATCGAACGTGATTGATGGCTATATTCAAGATTGTCGAGAGTCCCAACGTCACCCAGTCTTATCTGACCTGACGCTGGCAGTGAGTCCCACGTAGGGCCCGGCTTCGTAGCAGCTTTCGGCGAGACTCTGTCAATGTTACGCAAATTGTTTCAAACTACTTCGCCTTCCGCGCAACCATTCGTCATCTCCGGCTCCGGAACTCTTGGCTGGGATCTCGTGGCAGCTAACCTAGCCGAGCCCGGCGATAACGTTCTCGTGCTCAGCACCGGCTACTTCGGCGACGGATTTGCGGATTGCTTCAAAGTCTACGGCGCAAATGTGGACAAGCTTACGGGCCCGGTTGGCGGTCGTCCGCAACTACCCGAGATTGAGACAGCGCTGAAGAGCAAGAAGTACAAGATCATCACGGTCACCCATGTCGATACCTCGACCGGTGTCCTAAGCGAGATTCAGAATCTGTCCGAGCTGGTCAAGAGAGTGTCGCCGGATACCCTCCTTATCGTCGACGGTGTATGCAGTGTGGCTTGCGAGGAGATTGCGTTCGACGCCTGGAACGTCGATGGTGTGGTGACCGCCAGCCAGAAGGCCATCGGATGCCCCGCCGGACTGTCGATATCCATGTTCAGTGGGAAGGCCATTGAGACCTTCAGGACAAGGAAGAGCCCTCCGGCGTCGTACTTCGCGTCGATGAAAAACTGGATGCCGAGTAAGTATACGGAGTTTGCACAAGCGGCGAGTTTTGCGTAGATGCTGACGAGAACTAGTTATGCAAAACTACGAGGCTAAGAAGCCGTCCTACTTTGCAACCCCGTCGCCGCAGTTAATACATGCGTTACACACGGCCCTGAGCCAGATCCTCGCTAGGCCTCTTTCCGAGAGGTTTGCCAAGCATAAAGAGGCGTCGGACAGGATCAAGAAGGCTGTGGCCGACCTCGGCTTGAAACAGGTTGCCGGTAATCCTGATGATCAAGCCCATGGCATGACTGCCATCTATCTCCCTGATAGCGTGAAGGCCACCGACATACTCCCGAAGTTAGCCAAGAACGGCATCATCTTCGCGGGAGGCATTCACAAAGAAATCGCGCCCAAGTACATCCGCTTCGGACACATGGGTGTTAGCGTGGTAGGTTTACGCCGCTAGGCTCCCAGCCCGGACGTAAAGCAAGGCTGACTGCCCATCTCAGACTGATCCGGCGAGAACCGATATCGACCGGGCCATAGAGGCCCTGAAGAGCGGGTTAGCTGAGTGCGGTTACCAGAAGGCATAGACTGGCAGCCTTTTCCTCCTACCATGTCCTTCAATAAAGGGATTAGAAGGTCCACGGGAAAGGTGGGTTCTACAAAACGGGCGATGGGTTTGAAGATTCTGACTTATATGTATAATTACACGATATATAAAGAATAGAAATGCAGGACAGGTAATCCTGTGCCCCCCGTCGGACCCAGGCGTCACTGCCCCTTTATTGTACAACGAGAATTCTGGTAGGGCGAAATCAGGTGACAGCACAGCGGCTAGACATAAAATTTGGGCAACATCATCTTCTGAAGACCGGGCGGCGTAGCTTCTAAATTGGACGTCTTCTTAAAATTGCCCATGTAACGGCGGCGCTGATTTCGGCAGTACTTCGTAAATTGCGGGCTTTCAGAAATGGCCAAACTCCAATCAAGCATGACCCTCACTAAAAGTACATCCTCAAGCTATCTATGTAAGTACCTTAGGTAGCTTACGCATGTTCAGACGGTTCAGTTCCGGGTGAACGGACACGGTCACGGCCTCGGGACGCACTGAAACATAAGATGGACCGGGCAACGAGCCGGGGCCAACAGCACAAAACTGATGGTGGCAACTTGAAACTTATCCACCTTGTTGATAGAAACCGGCCGCACCCACTCGGGTCTTCCCAAGGAGACACCGGTTCTGTTAATTACATGTATAACATTTCCACGCATCTAAGGATATCTGAGCCGGTTCCAAGGCTCCAACAAAACCTCCTTCATTCTAAGAGGTACCTTGGGAACTACGTTAAATTACAGACCACATCCCTACGAAGTTGACTCCAAAAGGATCCATTGCGGTCTTGCACATCCGAGACTTGACCAGATATCTTCGACAACTTGAAACAGCAAGTGAAAGGACACTTTTTGCATCCTAACGACAAGAAATACCTGCATGCAATATGAGCTGATCCTTAAATGTGTTATTAAGCGCTTTAACGTTTCAAAGCAGGCTAAGACAACGAAAAGCAGTCGCAGGCACAGCCTTGCAACTTCAGGTATCTACATACAAAAGGTACACACCTACATGTACCTAACGTTGGTTGGTTAAAGCTCCGAATGGTGACATCAATTCATCAAGCCCACCTTTGCAACCCGTCTCAAAATCCACCGCGCGGGGCAATTCTCACAGTTACCTAGGCAGCCCGCCCGCTATCAGGTAGCTAAACTTCTGACCTTGTATAGTTAGTACTAACCTCACCTTCGCCCTCGCAGGCCTTACACCACCTTCACCTAGCTTACAGCAGGCGTACTACGACCACAGAGCACAGTAAATCCACCTCAATTTTGGGGGGTTACAGCCTCCAATCTCTTTTTTCCTCCAACAATTAATAATAACAAGCTCACTCACGATCTCCACGTCGACCACCTTTCACCTCGACAACAACCCCGACCCTCTTTATCACCAGACTAACTCTTTCTCTTGCCGAACAATCCCTTCTCCTCCTTCCCTTCCCTCTTTGCGTGGTCATTCTGTTGACGCAATATACGTCAAGAAAAAAAAATTCACCCCCAACCCCGCCTTTCTGGCCGCCAACTTCCAGGCACGGTCAGAGCGTGATCCTATCGGCGATCATCTAGGCGCGCAGCCTTCCAGCCTACACGTACTTGTACCTAACTGACCTCCCCCGCCTCTGCCGACTTCACGATTCTTCGTCGCATATCAGCAACTCGCACATGGCGCCCACGATTCCTGAACTGGACCAAGTTGTTCAGACCTTCTATGAAGGACGGGGTGAACAAGTAAGTCCCTATTCCCCCGCCCTCGCTTTTTCCTGCGCGTTTTAAGGCCCCCATTTGCATCGAGACGTTGCAAGAGCTGCCAGCTAATGCCTGTGTCTTCCCCGCCTCTAGCAAAATGCGGCCCAGACTGCCCTGAACCAGGTAAGTACATTGCGCCCTTCTTGGCCCCTTTCGCGTCTGGCGCATCAACTAACTCTTGTTCTCCCACAGTTCAAGGAGGACCCCGACTCCTGGCTCCTGGTCGACAAGATTCTTTCAGAAGCCCAATACCCAGAGACAAAATGTACGTCCCCGTCGGTCATCTACCGTCTACATCCACCTCCGGAGTGCTGCACAGAAGATGCTGACTGACGGTGATATAGATCTGGGTCTCCAGATACTCGACAGTGTCATCCAGACAAGATGGAAGGTCCTACCCCGAGACCAATGTCAAGGTTCGCAATAACCGCTAATCCCAGCATCCTACCTAAGATGAGGAATGCCACGGCTGACAATATTGCAGGCATCCGCAACTTTGTGGTCAACTATATCATCCAAATTTCCACCACCGAAGAGTCGCTCAAGGCTCAGCGTACTCTGCTGAACAAGCTCAACCTCGTGCTTGTCTCCATCCTCAAGCAAGAATGGCCTCACAACTGGCCTACCTTCATTAATGAGATCATCGCAGCATGCCGGTCCAACCTCTCTATCTGTGAGAATAACATGATCATCCTGCGCCTCCTCTCTGAGGAGGTCTTCGATTATTCCGCCGAACAGATGACCTCGACCAAGACCCGAAATCTCAAGACCACCATGTGCAACGAGTTTTCCCAGATCTTCCAGCTTTGCCAGGAGATCCTCACCACCGCCAACCAGGCGAGTCTAGTCAAGGCAACGCTCGAGACGTTATTGCGCTTCTGTAACTGGATCCCTCTAGGCTATATTTTCGAGACGCCTCTTATCGAGACCCTGCGGACTCGTTTCCTCGAGGTACCCGAGTTCCGAAACGTCACGCTCCAGGTCTTCACGGAAATTGGTGGTTTGGCGACTAGCGGGCCGGGACAGCCCAACGCGTACAGTGAGCAACTGGTCAAGATGTTTGTCGAGGTCCTCACAACTATCTCTACTATCGTACCGCTCGATCTCGACCTCAAGAGCACTTATCCGAATAGCAATTCCAGGGATCAAGAATTCATCCAGAACATGGCTCTGTTCCTCTGCAATTTCTTCGGCCAGCATGTTGACCTTGTGGAGAAACTTCCCAACCGGGATTTCTTGACTCACGGCCACTTCTACCTAATTCGAATTTCGCAGATCGACGATCGTGAGATCTTCAAGATCTGCCTGGATTATTGGCTGAAGCTTGTGCAAGAGCTCTACGAAGAGATGCAGACCGCACCCATGCAGGAGATGAACCCCTTAATGAACATGGGAGCCTCGGCAGGCGGGGCACCAAACCCGGCGATGCTCGGCGGCATGCTGCATCTGCGGATGCACAAGTACAAGGAGGTCCTGTCAAATCTCCGAGTGGTCATGATCGAGAAGATGGTTCGACCCGAGGAGGTCCTCATCGTCGAAAATGACGAAGGCGAGATCGTAAGGGAGTTCGTCAAGGAGAGCGACACCGTGCAGCTTTACAAGACGATTCGCGAATGCCTGGTCTATTTGACGCATCTGGATGTGGTCGACACGGAAACCATCATGACGGAGAAACTGCAGCGCCAGGTCGACGGCACAGAGTGGTCATGGCACAACTGTAACGTCCTCTGTTGGGCTATCGGATCCATTTCTCTTGCCATGAACGAGGAAACAGAAAAGCGATTCTTAGTCACGGTCATCAAGGACCTCCTTGGACTCACCGAGATGAAGCGCGGCAAGGATAACAAGGCCGTCGTGGCAAGCAATATTATGTACATCGTTGGCCAGTATCCCCGCTTCCTGAAGGCGCATTGGAAGTTCCTGAAGACGGTAGTTAATAAGCTATTCGAATTCATGCACGAATCCCATGAAGGTCAGTGGCCAGCTCCCTCGGTCGGCTAGATAGGCATTAACATGGTAGCAGGCGTCCAGGACATGGCATGCGATACTTTTATCAAAATCGCTCGACAATGCCGGCGACACTTCGTGGCTCTTCAGCCTAGTGAGACGGAGCCTTTTATCGAGGAGATCGTTCGGAACCTCCAACGAATCACATCAGATCTTACACCTCAGCAGGTCCATACATTCTATGAGGCTTGCGGATACATGGTTGCTGCGCAGGGCAACAAACACCAACAGGAGAGGCTACTTGCTGATCTCATGGCGGCACCGAATGCAGCTTGGGACGAGATTATCAGAGCTGCCACGCAAGATCCCACGATATTGCAAGATGCAGACACGATCAAGATCATCGGTAACATCATGAAGACAAATGTATCCGCGTGTTCTTCAATCGGCCCCTACTTCGGACCCCAGATCGGCAGGATATACATGGATATGTTGCAGATGTACCGGGCAACAAGCCAGCTGATCTCGGAAGCAGTCGCGCGCGAAGGCAAGTGACGAGTTTGGATTTAAAAGCGCCCCAGCTAACCTATTATCCAGGCGACATTGCTCCACGCATGCCGAAGGTCCGAGGTCTCCGAACAATCAAGAAGGAGATTTTGAAGTTGGTTGAAACTTACGTCGAGAAAGCTGAGGATCTCCAAGCTGTCCGCCAACAGATGGTTCCACAGTTGCTGGATTCGGTCCTGGTGGATTATAACCGCAATGTCCCAGGTGCTCGCGATGCTGAGGTTCTCAAGGCCATGTCTGTCATCATTACGAAGCTCACTGTAAGAACACCCAATCAGTGCCCCCCTGCTAAAGTTCCTCTCTCGGAATATTCTGCTGATTCATCTCAGGGCCTCATGGAAGACCAGGTTCCCGTCATTATGCAGAACATTTTCGAGTGCACTTTGGAGATGATTAACAAGGACTTCTCCGAGTTCCCGGAACATCGTGTGGAATTCTTCAATTTGCTGAGAGCCATCAACCTCCACTGCTTCCCCGCTCTGCTTAAACTCGACAACCGACAATTCAAGTTCGTCATCGATGCCTGCATGTGGGCCAGCAAGCACGACAATCGCGATGTGGAAGGCGCAGGACTTAACATGTGTCTGGAGCTTATCACTAACATCGCCGAGAAGACGGATGTTCAGACGGCGAATGCTTTCTTCCAGCAGTTCTTTGTACCCATCTTGCAGGACGTCTTCTTTGTCCTCACAGATCCTGACCACAAGGCTGGTTTCAAGACACAGTCTATGTTGCTTATGCGGATGTTCTACTTTGTGCTCCCTGCCGATGGCACAACTCCCAAGATTCAAGGGCCGGTTTACACAAATGAGGCTCCTGCGGGCACTAGCAACAAGGACTTCCTGGCCGAGTTCGTGGGGCAACTACTCCGCAACGCTTTCCCGAACCTGCAACTGTAAGTTCATCCCATTCAGTAAACGGAACGTGTCTATAGCTAATAATTGCCAGTGCACAAATTGAAGCCTTCATCCAATGCCTGTTCACCTTGAATTCCTCCTACGAGAAGTTCCGATTGAATGTGCGGGATTTCCTGATCTCCCTGAAGGAGTTTGCCGGGGATAACGCCGACCTCTTCGTTGTGGAGAAGGAGCAGGAGGCTCGGGACAAGCTCACAGCTGAGCATGAACGCCGGGCAAAGGTCGGCGGCTTACTAAAACCGTCCGAGATCGAGGATGACGAGTTGTGACTGGGCGAAGAGCTACGTAACGAATTCGCCCCCCGGCGTGGTTCGGACACGAGCAGTTCCAAGGCCCGATTTTCGAGCGACCCCTTCGACGGATGGGACGTGTACGGGCTATGAGAGCTGTCACACGACATCTACTACTATGAAGCTCTGAAGTAGGGTGCGGCGGCCCGCCGCAACTTGACCTACATCCTTTATTTCATCTGCGTGATACCAAATAGAGTTCTCTTTGACAACAAGTGCCCCCACCACTCTACGGTGTGATGCGTACCGGGGCACAGATCCGCAATGATGTCAGGGGGGACAGAAACTTTCTCATTTGTTTAGATTAAAGTGTAGGAATGAATAGGTGTATGAGTCGAGGGAAGAAGGGCAGACAGAAGTCCCGGTCGAGATCGCGCGTTCCGGGCGAAGCGGTTCATCAAAAAGGGGGGATAACACGTGTAGTGGCTGGATGGGGCCTGCGCCTAATCCGGCGCAACAGGGTCACCCAGGCCAAGCGGGACGTGGTGCTTCTGCGGACTGGCAGCTTTGGTAGACAGTATCCATGCCCATAGAGACAGAGCAAATGAGGAAGCACCGTTAACAATATCTGTAAGTGTTTAACTTAGACCCCTAGTGTGTATATCGTGATCCCTTAGAGGTAGGGTAGGTCTTGCCAATCCTTGAGGGGGTTTTTGGCAGTTTCTCACTTGACTCCTGACAAAGTCTGATGAGACTGGACGTTCTCTAACAATGGGAGAATGATAGCTTCACTTGAGATTAGTCCGCCGGGATAAATATAGACAAAGGGATAAGACCTAATTATGCGAACCTTTCGCACTTGTCTGAGATTGCCTATCCGATATGATCGATCCTGCCTGTTATATACACAGTAGTGTGAAAGGCCAAGGCAACAGACTGTAATGTTACACAGCCCCACCGAGAGACGACCTGGATGTCTCTTCCTTTCGGCACGCACGCAAAGAGCATCTCAACAACTCTATCGGCATGAATGATGTCAAGCTCCTTCTCCACCTAGAAGCTCCCCTCCACCAAAGCAAGTCCCCCGTGTTCTGCGATCCTTAATTCGCACCCTGCTAGTTCCCATTATCTCACGTACGGCCCTGACCCTACCTTTTTTATCTGACTATACTATGCCATACGGACGCACAAAGGCAGCTTTTGACAACAAAAAGTCTTCGAGCTTAGGCGGAGACCAGAAGTCCCCGAGAGTTATCGTGTTTACAATGCTCAGGCATCATATGAGAAGTCGAAGAGCGCCGAGCCCATGATTGGGCGAAAGGTTACCCTGTAATATCTGCTCGAAATATGGCTGTCAATTCCCCGCCATGAGGCTACGTGTAAGCAGATGGATTACCCTAAACTCTGACAGGTGGCGGGGACAGGACGAGCAAGGGATAACGCCCCCCATGCCAACACGGGGTGAGCAATGGCTTAGCACTGCTAAACGTGAATAGGGGGTTAGATCAAAGCCGGCCAATTGCTCTTACGGCATATGCGGACATAGTCGATAGACAAGTCGGATGCAGAGGTCGCAGGGCACCGCGAAATGCTTCTGCTAGGCGAAGTGGATCAATATTACAAATTCAGCATCCACACAATATAGAACAGCTGCAAGTCCAGCGCCCCAGTCTTTGTCGGGGGCCAGGATGGGAACGAAGACCCCCCAATTCGACTAGCCGCGGGCATCGTAGGGGAACGAGGTGGACATTACAAGAGACTCGAGGTCGACGCTGAGGATCGGACTGGAATCGAGATATTGACAAGGAAGAAATCGAGGAAGTTAGGGGTGGACGAAGGATGTGTTAGGGCAATGCTGATTCGTCGGCAAGAACATCTCCTACTCGAATCCCCCTTGTAGTCAACTCCTAAAGCGTGCATATGTCAGCTGCGGTGGATTTTGCGAGGGCGTTGAAAGGGCTTGAAAGAGGCTTCGCTAAAGGGGGGGGGGGGGGGGCGCCAGGATTGATTGCAAGGACAAGGGGGCCAACAGAGTATGGCCGCCGAGTAACCGCAGAATCTCTCCCATGGCGCTTACTCGTTTGCTGGGTAGGATCTGGTCTCGTCTCGTCTCGCGACACCCCGTTCCCCGGTGCTCGGAGTCCGTATACATCTGCCAACATCGTTGTTCACGGACTTCATCGGATGCAAGATTGCGAGTAAGACAGCCACTCAGCCAGCCAGGCATTGGTTTACCCCTGTCTAGGCTGTTCCGGGAGAGAGATGCCTTGGAAAAGCCATCCACCATTCGTTGAAAAATATTAACTCTATCCTTCACGAACAGGCTTATTTATGCGTATCTATGTGTCCCCGTACCTCTGTGTGGGAGGACGGCTCTGGGCAAATATCATATTGCTCTTTAAGGAGGTGAAGAAACGGCAGTCTCCTATACTAGGGCTAAGGATTTTATTATGAGAATCTCCTTCCTATCTTCAACATCGATATTTCTTGTTTCAAATTTACTTCCTTCGGGATTACTCGTAATAGAGTAATGGCGGGGGCGTCATGGGCCACCCGGATTGCATATATACAGTCAGCATATTCCTCACGATCGTCGTGCTGCCGGTCCGTTGCGCGTCTAACTAGCTGGCTACGAGTTTAGAGAGGGCTGACTATCTGCGGACAATCGCTGGTCCAGTCGGTCTAGTTGCCTACAGTAAGTAGCGGCACTAGTTTCAGGCCCAACGATGGCAGCGCAATATGCGTATAGCTCCGAGACTGCGTTCCAACTTCTCATCGGCCCATACTAGCTGGAGCTCCAGGTAGTTCTAAGCTAGAATCTAGACTGTACCGTGCTACCTTTCAAAGACCGTGGCAAGAACGGGATAAATGACCCGGCACGGGGGTAGGTTGAAGCCGACGATTGATGGCGTCCTCATGTATTTCCGAAGCGCAGCATGATGTCGTCGTAACCAAGGGAAGATGCCTCGGAACCGGTGCCGCAGTTTCCCCCTCTTATCCCCTTTCCGTCGCCGTGCAGCTCAGTCCAAAGATGTCTTCCGATTCAAGGTGAGATCACACAAGTACCATGCCGCTAGAAGAACCTACTCTTTAGCTGGTTAATTATACCTGCCACATGGGTCTCGCTTCATTCTTGGTGATTAACGTCGATCTTGTTATAGCCTAGGGTGCAAGATCCCTCCTAAGCTAGATCTGCCGTGCATGGTGGTGTTGTTTGGTTAGACTAGTGCCTCCCTTTCGGGCACGTTAACCTTCCTCGGGGCAGCCCTATCGAGTGGCGGCTCGTTACCACTGAGTTGGTTCGCTGGCCCTGCTGCCAGGGTCGCTCCGTGCTCGTGGTGTTCGCCTCTCCTGAGCCCTGCTCGAAGGATTGGGGAAGAAGGACGGAAATCCTGTGTTTCGGAGTAACAGCGCAACAGGGCCAATGATGAACGGAGTCGATGGCGATCCTGTAAGCCGGAGAAACTCTGGTACCCTGCCCGTAAGACGGCCAGACCGTTACTTTGGAACACCTGGACCGAGGCGGACGCTAGGGCCCTGGCGCCCCAGAATTTCAAATCAAGAAGAGATCATCAACGCGACAGCTCATGGACTCCTCATTTTATCTCGTATGCAGTTAATCCTGAGATACTGCAGTATACCTGCAGCAATGCTGGCTGCATTCATATTGGAAATCTTCTGGGCCGGGACAGCAGCCAGCCAGCCACGTCGACGCGGCTGAACCAATGTAGAGCAAGCAACGACCCGTGGGCACGGAGCGACAGCCCGGCCCGGGATACTTACGGAAATCACCTGGAAAGAATATTTGAGTGCCAAGCCGAGGGAGAAGGTGAGAACCGTACCGTCGGTGCTCAGTGAACCAATGAGAGGAAACGTACACTCTCGGGTCCCCATCACGGCCACTGACTGCTGATCCGCTGAGCAGGAAACCCTGCAGCGCATCTCGGTTTGGGGATGGCTAGCAACTGTTGTTTGTCAAGGCGCCTGTTGGCAGTTCCGCCCTTGTCGCATCGAGGACAGATCCGTTTGAAGCCGCTCCAGGTGGAACAACCTTGGGGGGGGGAGCTTTGTCTTACCGTGTTGAATGCGGAAGCACTGGAGGGTGATCTTAAGAAAAGGAATTAACTTGCCGTGTGGCAGTCGTTATATTCGACATAGCCTCGTTGTCCAATGGGACGGGCTGCTCGAATGTGTCTATCTGTATACATGTTTGTCTTAGCAGCCTTCGAGGCTTCATGGGCAAGGGGGTACGAAGGGCGCGGTGCATAGGTGTGGGTGATGCGTGTATGAACAATCCATCGTCTGGTTGAGATTGTCCGCGCAAGTGGCACACCTCCCCCC